>ML682016.1:17733156-17866682 GCA_007922195.1 Podocnemis expansa
CTCCCCACCAGCCACCTGCATCTCCATCCCTGACACCTCTTCTCGTCCCTATTCTCCTTGCAGCCCATCTCTGTCCTTGTCCTCCCTTCACTCCCCACCTCTGACCCTGACACCCCCTTTTCTGTTCTCCTCCCTGCACCCCACCTCCCCCCACTGCCACCCCTTCTCCGTGTCCTCCCTGCACCCCCACTTCCTTCCCTAGCCACCTATCTCCTCCCTGCCGCCCCTTCTCCATCTCTGTTCTCCCTGCCACATGCACCTCCATCCCCAACACCCCTTCTCCTCCCGTTCTCACTGTGTTCCCTGCATTCCCCTTTCTGCCCCAGCCTTGAGCCTGTCTTCCCTACAAATCGTATTTCAACATCCCCACTTCTGTCCCTGCCACCCCTACTTCAACCCCCCACCTTTGTCTCTGCCCTGCCTGCCACTCCATTAGCCAGCCCATCTCTGTCCTTGACCTGTCTATCAACCCCTTCCTCCTTCTCTGTCCCTCCCTGCTACCTCTATTTCAGCACTCTTCTCTACCTCCGTCCTTACCACTTCTGCTTGCCCAGGGAGAGAGACTCGGGATGGGGTGGGGGAGCTGTTTGGTCGTGATGCCCTTGCTGTTCTCCTGTGGGCACTGACTGATTCTTTTTACCAGTTACATGTCAGGTGAGCATTGCCAGTTCTTGCCAGGGGCTTGTGTTCTGCAGCAAACACTTGTGAAGTAAAGACCATCCATTTTCCTCCATTCATCTTGGAGTGTAGGTCCGTGCTTCTATTTCACATGGTTGTACGCATGCCCACCATGCGCCTGAGGTTGGAGGCAAGAAGGAACTGGACAGGTATCTGTCCAAACCAACTTTTATACCTTCTGTTTAGCACAAGAGGAAGGAAGCTGTGCAGGAGTGGGCCAATGGACCCTGCTTGCTATAAACTGGCAATCTTAGGTGTGAGGTGCACATGCATGCCCATATGTGGAATTCAGATATGAGCCAT
Source organism: Podocnemis expansa (assembly GCA_007922195.1). Taxonomy (NCBI): domain Eukaryota; kingdom Metazoa; phylum Chordata; order Testudines; family Podocnemididae; genus Podocnemis; species Podocnemis expansa. Next base: position 17,734,138 of record ML682016.1, read on the forward strand.
CCATGTCAAAAAATCTCTAGTTACAGGTAAGTAGTCTTCATTTTCCAGTCCTGCCTTTGGAGCCTTTCTAGCTTTGCTTTCATTATTTTAATTTGTGCTTAAAGGAGAGCTCTGGTGCTCTCTGAGGAAGGCTGGTTACTTGAAGCTGAACATATAGCCTCTAAAGGATGGCAATGATTGTGGAAAGGGGCTGGTTTTCTCTTGTTATTTAAGGAAAAGAGTTCAGGCTAGGATCAAAGTAAATTGATCTGGAAGCAGGATCCCATAGTGGGATCTTCTCAAAGCACATACTAATGTGTGGCTGCCTGTTCATTACTGTTACAAGAAGTTCTTTCAAGTCTTTTAGAAAGCAGCTTTTGTGGGGTTGTGTATTTTGCATGTTACTGCCCTTCACCAGTTATCGGTACCCTTTTGCTGGTGATGTTTGAGGGGGGATCTGAGGTTGAATGCTTTTTCCACCTCTTAAACATGACTTCAGTTAATTATGCAGATTGGGAGGGAAGGGGTTCTGATGCTGGTCGGTGATAAAGAGGAATTGTGGCAAGAGAATACAAATAATACTTAGTTATTATTAAATATTTTACAAAGGTCAGCATTATCCACATTTTACTTTTGGAGAAACTGAGGCACAGTGGTGAAGTGACTTACCCAGCATCACACAGCAGGCTAATGGCAGTCCTAGGAATAAATCCATGTCTCTTGAGTCTATATGCAGTGCTTTCCCCACTAGAATACATTGCCTTTCTCCCAGAAAAAAACACTGTTTCAAAAAATTCCATGACCTTTAGAGTCCATAACATATGCTGCCTTCATAAAAGAGGAGGAAAAAGAGAAAATTCCAGCTCTGCAGTCTTGGCAGGAAAGAGAAGTTTAGCGTGAGGAATCGGATGTAGAGTTAGTGTGTTTGTACGTTCACATTTGAAATACAGTATGTTGGATATTTCTGCATAGGTGGCAGCAAACAAATACAACATGCAAATAAAAGTCAGCCAAATGAGTATATGTTCTGCTAACAGCTGCTCTCTGATTGGACTGCAACGAGATACCATGAAGCTGTCGTATAGCTGGTACTGCCAGGAGCAGAGCGAAGCAGTCACCTCTCCACTGTCCATTGAATAAGATGTCTGCACAATGATCCGCCTGCCAGCAGCTAACAGAGAGGTTCAACTGAGTTTTCTATGCTCTGCTTAATGCTAGTTAGCTCTGAAAATCATTAGCTATCTATTTTATATCTGTGGACCTTTTTTGCAGATCAGATGTGAATACAAATTTAGTATCCATGCAGGGCTCTATCTATGTGAGACTTACAAACAGGGCCTGAAAAAATTGTCGCACCTACTAATTAGTAATTATTTGTGTTACAGTAACAGCAATACCAAGATCATGGTCTTGTGCTAGGCACTGTACATGCACAAAGTAAGAGATAGACTGTGTCCTGAAGAGCTTCCTGTCTAAGTTAGGACATGCACAGGCTGGGAACATTGAAGTGTTATCCTCATTGTTTAGATGGAGAATGAAAGCACAAAGATAAGGGGTTTGGCCAAGGTCACAGAAGAAATCTGCTGCAGCACTCAGAGTTGAACCCAGATCTACTGTCCGCTACCTTAACCAGAAAATGAAGACTGAATTAAGGCAATCCATGGCCCAAGGCGCACCACGACACTGGGATTCATCTGGCTTCATCCCCATTATCTTCCATGGTCCTATCCCTTTCAGGGAATGGTGATGTCAGGTTCCCCCATACTATCCCAGAGAGGAAGAAGTGGTAGTATAGGACTCTCTTTTTCCCTCCAGGAGTGACAGCAAGGCCACGGTTCCTGTTCAACATCGGGAGAGGCAGAAGGCGTATAACTGCTGGGTGGGTGGGCTGAGACTACTCTGCACTTTTCTCTTGCCTTTGTACACCAGCTGGTGTGCCATGAGAACGGTTCAAGTGGTGCTGTGAAATTTTGTACAAAGGTAATGAAAGTTGATGTAAAACAAACATTGTTTTATCTTAAACAATATTCTCTCCAACCAAAATTACAACTTGTAAAACTTATGAAAATTAACCATCAAATTAAAAGCAACGTATTGGTCTTCTGAGTCTACAACATGAATGTTCTAGACTCAGGTGGCCAAAGGGAAAAACTTAGATGATGTGTATTGTTTTCCAGTGGATTTGAAATATTAATGTATTTGATCCTTTAGCATGTTGTATGTGGTATGTTGCAAACCACTTTAGTAAGACTCTAACTATAGTAAATGTGATGTATATGAGCAATCAATTCAGCTGAAAAAAATGGGTGTGCCATGCAATTATTTGTCTCATTGAAATGTGCCATGTTACTGAAAAGGTTGGGAACTGCTGTTATACACAATCCTCTGCTAGAGTTCTGTTCCTAGTCTCTGTCCTATCTGTATTATGCTCCTGCAGTGGTAGGTGTCTGTGTCAGAGCTATTCCTGACCTACATTATTTCCTCTGCATTTGTTTTTACATATTGGAGGAGGGCTTTGTGACAGCATCTGCGGAGGAAGCTGCCCTCCCTAAGCTGCTCTCCTCCCTGTGACGTGGGGTGCTGGTCCAGCGGAATAAAGGAGTGCTATGTCCCTAACCGTATGTCTGTGCGGCAAGTTTCTGTATGTCAGTGTGCAAAAGCTTCTGTCATCCACACTCAAAACCCTTAAATGTAGTTTATAAGAATATGGTGCACCATGCTGGCTGAGGCTATTGGCCAAAGCACATGGTGAGTTTTGAGCCACTTTCTTCCCTGCCCACTTTGCAGTGTGGAGGCAGCAAAAATGTGAATATATGGTTTCCTGTGCCTACTTACTTCCCTCTCACTCCTGTGTTCTAGACCCTCTGCTGGATTATATTAAATGCAAAGCAGAAGTATTTTCCCCTTCCCTGTGGCCTTCTCCACTTTCTGCCATTTAGCTCAGCCCTATGAAACAGCAGAATGCTCATTAGCGAATGTGCTGCTAATTGGCTAGAGAAGGACTCCAGAATTCTGGTTAAACATTGGTGTGAACATAGCATGATCATGATTTAGCATTCAAATTAGAGAGCATCTCAAAGAGGTGGGCAGAGGATGGCAATGGCAAGTCTCAAACCTACTTTTCTATGAGAAGTTCAGCTAGGTGCTTGCCACTGCCCAGAACTCTCAGGCCTGCATGACATCTGAACACGCATAGATCAGAGGAAATGCTGGATGGGAGCGGCACTGGAAGAGACCATAGTGGAGTGAGGGGCAAAGTCCCAGGAACAGATTCAGGACGAAAACCCCTTCTGCATGAGTCCAGGAAGGACAGACAGGGTCTCCCATGGTACACCACAAAACAATTCCTAGAGCAGCTCCAGTGGGTGAGGTGCACAGTTCCCTCTAAGGGGCTGACACAGCTGAGCAACATGTGTTGCTTGCTGTGCAGTGCCCCTCCCCCCGACATGGGCCCAATCCTGCCCCCCCCCAAGCTTGGCGCCCCGCCTGGCCTCACCACAGTGGAGCAGAGCAGAGCTCAGCCTACCCCAGCCGGCCATGCCTCCCTGGGGGCAGAGGAGGCCGGCGCTGAGCTCTGGTGTGTGGGGTTGGGGTGCTGGAGCAGCCTGCCCTGCTCCCAAAGAGTTTTTGGTTGCTTTGCCCCTGCCCCCCCCCCTTTCCCCCCCTGGCCATGGGGCAGGCCTGTTCAGGCGAAGAGGCTAAAACTCTTTCAGAGCTGGGCAGGCCGCTCCAGCGTCCCAACCCTGCACGCCGCAGCTCAGCGCTGGTCCCCTCTGCCCCCGGGGAGGCGTGGCTGGCTGGGGGTAGGCTGGGCTGGCTGATCCACCTTGCTGTGGTGAGGCCGGGTGGGCAGAGTAGCCTCCAGCCCATGTCGCCCCCCTGGGAGTTGGAAGGCGGGGCGTAGGCCCCCTTCCCTGGCTGCTGGAGTGGCGCTGCCAGGCCCCTGGCTTCTCCTCGGGCCAGGGGAGCTCTCACTGAGCCTGCGCAGAGTGTCTGTGCAGGCTCAGTGACGGCTGACTCTGAGCGGGAATTTCAAAAACTCCCAGCTCAGAGTTGCTGCCTGGGCAAGGACTGCAGCTGCTGGCCACGTGCGGCCGGCAGCCTTCCCTGCGCCAGCCAGCCCAGGGGACCATGCAGCCACTCAGCTTAGAGGGAACATTGTGATAAGAATCCTGGGATATGCCTCCGCAAGTCTTAGTGGCAAACAACTGTAACTGCAGTGCCAGCCAGTGTGGAACTCAAATTTGTGACTACACAAGTACAGAGCATGTGGTGGTTCTGAAATGGGCTTGGCTAACGTGTCGTCATGTCCAAGGCACAAGATGCAGCACACCTTGCAGAGTAGACATACCCAAATGACGAGTCCAAAGTGACAGATTGCCTGTGGCAAGCTTAGATTGAGAACTGAGGGGTTTTGACTCCTGGTCCCAAGATTCCCCATGTCCTGAAATTCCTTTTCCTCTTCTAACCAAATGGGATCATTGTGCAGAATTAAAGTGGAAGCAAACAATTTGACTTATGTACACATTTGTTTGAAGTACTGAAAGTTAATTGTAAAATTCAGTAGATCCTAAAATCTGTCAGTACATCATCACTTTCCATCAAGCCAAGCCATGACATCTGCTTTTTTGCTTTGAATTTAGTGGATCTGTACCTTAATCTCCTTCTCTTCACTTTTGGGTTTGAATTATAAGTGTTTGCAGTATATATCTATACATAAGGTGACTGGACAGCGTAGTCGTTAAGAGCGCTGCCCTTTGATATGGGAGACCGGGATCCAAATCCTGGTTGATACCTACCTACCTACCTTTCCAGTAGGGGTCCTTGGGCAAAAGACCTCCTAACGCCTCACTTGCCTACCTCAAATATGAGAGTGGCACGAACTAGGAGAGTCATGCCAGCTCGGACGTTGCCTGGATTAACAAGGTCTGCGCCAGATGTTGGGGAACCAGGACAATCTGATGATAAGTGGGCTACTGGAACAAACCATACATGGATGAGACAAGAGAACCTGGAATTGATGGAATGCTACTACAACAGTAGACCTAATGAGAGGGAATATATGAAATGTATGAGGGACCTATGGATGGACAAAAGACCTACATCCACACTAACTGAGAAACAGCTGGTTACCTAACGCTTCAACATAGTAAAGAGGAAGCTGCTCTCACAACTTGAGATAGACCAACTCCACATTACATCCCAGACTCAAGAAGAAGACCCAGAAGAACAACTGGATGTGCCGCTAACACCTGAAGCTGGAATTTCATTACCCCCCCCCCCCATTACAGAGCACAGCAGCTGATATGAGGCATAAGATCATGGATAAACTAGCTACAGTCAACCCTCAAGACCGATTACCAAGGCTCATTGGAGAAGTACCATCAGATAGTATGCTAGAAGATGCCAATAGAGCCCTAATGACAATTCCTACTATCACCATAACTCAAACCAGTGAACTGGTATACGCCACAGCCTCTGTAATCCTGGAGATGCTTGGCTACACAATTAAAAAGAACAGCAGTACATACCCCCCCTGGAAAATGAGGTTGGAGGATAAGATCAAGGCAATGCGGAGAGAAGTTAGTCAGCTGGTGGAACTACAGAGGGGTGTAGAGATTAAGGATAAGACTCGGCTACTGAAAAAATACAGGGGCCTGACTCCATCTGAAGCCCTAGAGACTGCTAAACAAAGGCTCACAGCACTGGCTACTAGGCTAAGAAGATACCCTAGAGAAGCAGAGGCCAAAAAGATAAATGCCCTGTTCTCCAAAGAACCATCCAAGGTGTACTCCCAACTGCAGTGCAACAACACAATAACAGCAGAGCCACCAACAGCAGAAACTGAACAGTGCTGGAAGAACATCTGGGAGAAAGAGAAGACTCATAACACCAGTGCAAAGTGGCTGCAGGACCTGAGAACAGACCACAGCAATCTCCCAGAACAGGAACCAGTCACCATCACAGTAGCAGACATCCAACAGCGGGTCACGAACATGAAGAGCTGGACAGCACCTGGCCCGGACATGATCCACACCTACTGGCTAAAGAAACTGACAGCAGTGCATGAACGCCTAGCAGCACAGATGAACCAGCTGCTAGCAGCAGGCTCCCACCCAGACTGGCTAACACAAGGCAGGACGGTGCTGATCATGAAAGACCCCCACAGGGGAACAGCACCGTCCAAGTACTGGCCAATAACCTGCCTCCCCACAACATGGAAAGTCCTATCAGGCATCATAGCCGCCAAGCTACAGGACCACATGGGCCAGTACCTGAGCACAGCTCAGAAGGGTATTGGGAACAACACCAGAGGCTCAAAACACCAGCTGCTCATAGATAGAGCAGTCACCCAAGACTCAAAGTCTAGACAGACCAATCTGAGCACAGCCTTGATTGACTACAGGAAAGCCTACGACTCAAAGCCACACACATGGATCTGTGAATGTCTGGCGCGATACAAAGTCAACAGGACACTAAGGACCTTCCTCAAGAACTCAGTGGGACTATGGAAGACAATGCTGGAAGTCATCTCAAGACAGCTTGCACAAGTGGCCATCAAGTGCGGCATATACCAAGGTGATGCGCTGTCCCCGCTGCTGTTCTGTATTGGCTTGAACCCCCTCAGCCAGATAATCACAAGGACTGGATACGGATACAAGTTCAAGAGTAGAACTACCATTAGCCACCTCCTCTACATGGATGACATCAAGCTGTATGCTAAGAATGAATGAGACATCGACTCGCTAATCCACCTGACACGGATCTACAGTGAGGATATTGGGATGTCATTCGGACTGGAGAAGTGTGGCTGGATGGTAGTAAAGAGAGGGAAAGTAGTCAAGACTGATGGGGTGGAACTACCAGCAGGCCACATAGCAGACATACAGACCAGCTACAAGTACCTTGGCATCCCACAGTCACATGGGAACCACGATGAGGAGGCAAGGAAGACAGCAATGTCCAAGTCCCGCCAAAGGATAAGACAGGTCCTGAAAAGCCAGCTCAATGGGAAGAACAAGATCCATGCCATCAGCAGGTATGCCCTGCCAGTCGTCAGATACCGTGCCAGTATAGTGAGCTGGCCAAAGGAGGACATGGAGGTTGCCGATGTGAAGACCGGAAGCTCCTCACAATGTATGGAGGTTTCCACCCCAAATCCAACACCCAGAGACTGTACACCAGCCGGAAAGAAGGCGGGCGGCGTTTGGTGAGTGTCAAAGCCACTGTCCTGGACGAAACCCAGAGCATCCAGGAGTACATCAGCAAGATGGTACCCAAAGATGAGCTGCTGAGAGGATGCCTGAGGCAGCAGCAGACATGGGAGGAAGATCAAGCAGAAGAAGTGTCATGGCAAGACAAGACCCTGCATGGGATGTACCATCGACAGATAGCTGAGGTGGCTGACATTGGGAAATCCTACCAGTGGCTGGAAAGGGCTGGACTAAAAGACGGCACTGAGGCACTGATCATAGCAGCTGAAGAACAGGCACTGAGCACCAGATCCATTGAAGCAGGGGTCTACCACACTAGACAAGCCCCAAGGTGCAGACTGTGCAGAGAGGCCTCAGAGACAGTCCAACACATAGTGGCAGGATGTAAGATGCAGGCAGGAACAGCATACACTGAATGGCACAACCAAGTAGCTGGCATTGTGTACAGGAACATCTGCACAGTGTATGGGCTCGACCCTCCCAAGACCAGATGGGAGATTCCACAGAAGGTCGTGGAGAATAACAGGGCTAAGATCCTGTGGGACTTCCAGATCCAGACAGACAGGCAGGTACTGGCCAATCAACCAGACATCGTGGTAATAGACAAGGACCAGAAGACAGCGGTGGTGATAGATGTAGCAGTGCCAAGTGACAGCAACATCAGGAAGAAGGAGTATGAGAAGCTGGAGAAGTACCAGGGCCTGAAAGAGGAACTAGAGAGGATGTGGAAAGTGAAGGCCAAAGTGGTCCCGGTGGTGGTAGGAGCACTCGGGGCTGTGACTCCTAAGCTGGGAGAGTGGCTCCAACAGATCCCAGGAACAACATCAGAGCTCTCTGTCCAGAAGAGTGCAGTGCTAGGAACAGCTAAGATACTGCGCAGAACCCTCAAACTCCCAGGCCTCTGGTAGAGGACCCGAGGTTGAGGAAGACACATACCACCCATAGGGGTGAGAGGGGAATTTATTTGAGAGAGAGAAACAGAGAGAGAGAGACCATGGAAATCTATGGGGTATCTGTGAAAAGTCTAAATCTTCATCGGTGGGAGTCTCAGGGAGGACATGAGGCATTTTCCCCTTACTGCTTTATTACCAGCTCATAATCCTGAAGATATAAACTAAAAGAACTAAAGGTTTAACTTTGCAACTGTAATTGCCAATTATCAGCACCATGATCTACTTTAAGGAGGCTCACTGAATGTTACAAGTTATTGCTCAAAAAAAGAGGCCTGAGGGTTTATCTTCATCTGACAGGAGAAAGACAACTGAGGGCAGCTGTTAGTCATATGTAGGAGATTATTCCTGTTGTGTCTGAGGCTACAGGTAAGTGGTAAGAGAATGACAATGTGCACAGTAGAAATTTCCAGAGGGGTAGCCGTGTTAATCTGTGTGCAGCAAAAACAGCGAGAGTGCTGTGGCCCAGTATAGATTAACAGATTTCTTTGGGTATGAGCGTGTGACGAAGTGCGTTGAAGCCCATGAAAACTTATGCCCAAAGAAATCTGTTAGTCTATACTCTGTAAGGTGTTGCAGGACTCTCATTGTTTTCAATATACACAGTGAAGTGCAGAATTGAGTATGTAGTGTGTAGATTAAAGGGCCATTAATCCACCATGTGGATAAGCCTGCCACATTAAATATCATTTGTGAAAGAATGGGTATGATAAACTTCAGAAACAGCTATTTCTTTTTATAGGCCACATGCTAACATATTCTTGTTCCAGTCTCTGATTTACTTTTAAATCCCCCTTTTTCATGGGCTGTCATCTATCCCAGAATGTGTTTGTGTGGTGTATTTCTACCACTGTTTATCAATCAGTTTATCACTGTTGTGTGCCAGAACATAGTCCCATTTCCTGAAACAATTCTCATTGGGTAAGAAAAAGATGAAAGCAATGTTTTTGTTGGGCATATGGTATTTGTGCTAAAATAAAAGTTAGGTTTTTTGTGGTTTTTTTTGCCCAAGCCTGCAAAATGGCTCAAAGCCTAAAAGTTATTGTAAACTCTTTCTTTAGCTTTTCAACCTCTTCTCTGATTTATGGGCGCTGGAGTCTGTATTATACCTCAAGACTAGTTCCTGCTGCCCCACCCCTACCTCCCTTTTGGAGAAGTAGCACCCTGCTAGTCCAACTCTCTCTTCCACCCCATCCCTTAGTGAGGCAGGTAGTTCTTAGAAACCCAGGAGAGTAAACAGAACACTAGATGGTGGTTAATAATTTGTGTGTATGCTTCTGTATAGCAAATTGCATTAGTGCCCTATGGAGATGTGCTTGCTGGTGCAAATGGATGCACTTTAGAAGGCATGTTCTTGGATTCACCCTGTGCCAAAACCTTTGCATGTTATCTTTGTGAGAAAAATACTCATGCTTAGTTTGAAGCAGGAAATGACCACAGCCATCTGTCTGCCTCTTGAAATCCACTGACAAATGCAGACAGTCAGAGTACGCTGAGAGCTTAGATGGTGAGCAAGCTTATACCATTGACTACTTTAATATGTTGTTTTAAGGTTTTACTAAACATGTACAGGTAGTCCTCACTTAGTGACCGGGTTCCGTTCCTGAAACCCGGTTGATAAACGAATTGGTCACTAAACGAGGAGCAGCCCTTACCGGTATTTCAGGCATAATGTACTTTACTGGTAGTGGGTTTTTCAACCATCGGTAGATAGTTTTAATGTCACCTTTGCATCATTTATAACATTTTTAATATATATTTTAAATGTTTTAAGCTCTAATGTACTGAACTTAGTTTGCATAGTGTACTGTAAATATAGGTAATCTGAGAGAGTTGATGCGAGTTCTCGTACATCGCCATAATACCAACTCATCAGAGAGCCGGTCATAACTCTGAGGGGTCACTAAACGAGTAGGTCACTAAGTGAGGACTAGCTGTATAAACTTTCTGTGTATGATCTGTCAGCAAATACAGGCTAATACAGTATTATTAGTTTCTCATCCTTTTCTATGAAATTCCATATAGCAGGACCTTAGGATAAATGAGCACAGGGGTTCTGTGAACTATGATACATGGACATAGAGTTGTAAATCCTTCTCGTTACTATTGTGTGTCAGTTTTAGTTCAGAGTGATTGGTAGCTGCCACAGTGATAGATATTGCAGTGAAAGTGTTCCTGTTCAGCTGCTGTTCCAGCTCAAGCTGCTGAATCTGTTCATTCTTCTATGTTTGATCAGGTTCTAGAGGGGTAGCTGTGTTAAGAGCTGTCTTCACTGATGGTAGCAAATTTGCCGCTGTCAGATTGATCTTCTCGATTGACCGATTGGGCCTGTGAAGACCCACTCAGCTGATCAGGAAGCTGATCTCTGAAAACCAGCCCAGTAAACGTAGTAGTACTGAGTTGAAAGGAGGACATTTTCCTGGAACTCGGCACTCTGACGACACTGCAGTAAGTAGGTGGTAGGCAGTTGGAGGGAGATACACAAAGTACTAAAAATACTTTGTGTATCTCCCTTCGATTGCCACCGAAATCCAGCTGCAGTGTCGACCTACCCTTAGTCTGTTTCAGCAGAACAAAGAAGGTAACTTAAAGACTAACAGATTTATCTGAGCATAAACTTTCACAGTCTACAAGCCACTTTGTCAGATGCATACAGTGAAAACTGTAGTTTTCTTAGGTACATATTTTGTTAGGTACATGTATATATACACACACACACACACACACAAAGAAAGGTGAATCAGATCACAGAATTTCTCACTAGCTGCCTTTGTGAATGTATATTGGGGTCATTGCTGAAAACTTTTCACCTGTAGCCTGAAGGACACACATCTTCCGCCTAGTAACAAGGTTGGCTTTCATAAGCGACTGTGCTACTGTGTTGTGCTTACTGGGCCTGCAGAGCTGTTTTGGTTGTTTCACAAAGAGAAATAGAGGACCAGGTACAGCGTTTCTGTTACTGCTACAGAATTTCTCTCAAATCCAAATAGCTTGTCTGCCTTTAGGTTGTCTTGTGCAGACATTTCAAAGGACCCATCACGATTTATGTCTGAGTATTAATACAAAAAAGGAAGCATTTGTGCAGATGAATGGCTGTATTGTAGTGCATAAAGTTTGTGGTTTTTGCCTCTGGGTCTGAAATGTGTAAGTCCAGGAAACTGCGGCTGATTTCTTTTTTTGTGGCAAGATGCTAAAGGCAAGGAAGCTAGAATCCATGTGTTGGTGAGATTTACCAATTAAAACTTTCTCCACTGGAAAAAAAAAAACAAACAAACCATGTATATAGTTCACATACCCTCTCATTCCCCCACAACCACAACAAATAAATTCTGATCTTTTCAAGCTTTCCTAAGCCATAAGCCACAAAGTCAACTTTGTTTATTCTGTAGATCTTTATGCCTGTGATCCTGTTAATTAAATCTGAGTTCACCAATTAGTGCTAGGACCTGTCTATAGTCTGTAAGGCCTGCAAAAGTTATAAAGTTTCTGAATGACACTTTATCTGCCAAGACTACGCTTAAAGGGTCTTTTTGTTTTGTAGCAGCTACTGCTTCTAGCATCTTGTTGCAAATTACTTTCTTAATGTTATGATGGTCTTGGCTTTTGGAAGGAGGGCTCAGAGCTCTGAACTCGGACGCAAACATATAAATTAGAGGAAGTGATTATGTAGGTTATTTATTTTAAATTAATTTACTTCTACATTTATACATGTTCCTTAGTAATGAGCACAGACCCCATTTTTCAGTATAATAGTGTCAATAGAGTCTTTTATTGGACCAGAGTCATGTTGCTACAAGATGTTCTCATTGTGCTAAGGCATGCAAAAAGGGTGTTGTGAAAAGTATGAATCAGTAGTTTACAGGAAAGTGAAAAACCAGCATCTTCTTGTGTAGCACTCAACACACATTCTTGACTGGGGCTTTTGGGCTTTACCTTAGTATAAATATTTAATGCCAACAAAGCAAAGGACTATGCAGATGTACTATCTAAGCCAGAGTTCAGCAACCTTTGCTGACCCCTGTGCCAGCCCCTCTTCCTTGACTGTCAGCCAGTGCCAGTGGCTCCTTCCACAGGAAAAAAAAAAAGTGGTGGCTGCCTGAAAATTTGGTGGCAGCCATGGCTGTAGGTTGGGGGACAAGGGGGGGTGCTTCACTGGCATGCTGCTGAAAGGAGCCACTTGTGGAAAGAAGCTGCCTGCAGTGGCTCCTCTTGGGGGTTCCCCAGGCATGCTGAGGAAAGAAGCCACCCAGAGTGGGTCCTTGGCGGCTGCACGCTGTGTAGAGAAGCCATTCCAGGCATCATCTTTCTGCACCATGCCTGGAATACGAGCATGGTGGGGACACTCTGCTCCCCAGCTGCCTCTGAAAGAAGCTGCCCAGAGTGGCTTTCAGTGGCAGGACCCACAATTTACATGGCATTGCAGAGGGTGCCGCATGCCATTCTGAATGGGCTTTCATGCTACTGTTGGCACATGTGCCGGGGGCTGCCTACCCCTGATCCAAGCTTTTATTGTCCTATGCCATAAAGAAGGACCAAGGTTATGGGTGTGATCTCCAAATTCTTTTGAATTCCTTAGGCATAAAATATTACGGAGTCAGTTGACTCCAAGAGTCTTTTAGAGAGGGCTTATGTCAGGTACATTATGTCCAGGAATGTGGCTGTTGGCTCTTCACAGAGTTTTCTCTTATCCTTGTCAGCACAAAGCAAAATCTCTCTCTTCAGTTATTACTGCAATACAGCTGTTGGGCAAGGGAAATAGGAATAGGGAGAGAATTGGCCCAAAATGAATGGGTGAATGAAAAACAGATTTCTTCTTGGAACACTTCATTTTTCCAGGCTGCTGCATGAGCAAAGTTAGAGAGAACTTTGGTGTATGCAATGACTTGAAAAATGGATTTATAGGGGACAGTCAATATTGAGTAACTGCTTTGTCAATTCTAAAAAAACAAGTGCAGTTAAGTAATATAAAAAGATCCTGTTTCTGTTGTAACAATGTCTAGAGACATGGGTCTGGTGAACTTAAGGTAATGGTAGGTAGTGGTAGGAACTTGATTCAAAATATTGTGTTGCCTTGGGTCCAGGCTCCATTTGGGTGGCAAGAGCCTTGAATTGTACAGTTAATAGCATTCCCGGGTGCTCTCCTTTTGGTAGAATAAGTGTAGGTGACAAACCTTTTTGTGCTGTTTATTCTGGCTTTAAGAATGGGAAGAACAACTGTTCTTTTTTCAAGCCTTTCTGCAACCACAGGAAGTAAGTGACTTTTCTTAAATTGTAGTCAGTACCCTAATATTAAATGGCTGTATACACAGATAACAATATTTCCATTTCAACTGAAAGGATCAGATTCTGATCTCAGTTACCCTGGTGTAAATAAGAAAAGTAACTGTGGACTTGCATCTCTGTAACTGAGATCAGAGTCTGGCCATCAGTCACCACTGTAGCTAGTTCATGGCATGATGGAACTCGGAGGTGAAACTGATCATAAATATTCTGGCAGTTGTGGGGCGTTAATATTTTTTTTTTTTAGAATTATAATTACTTTTTAAAAATCTGCTTGTGATTAAATATAGGGCAGGGGTGTTAAATAAAGGGCTAATGGCCATTGTATAAGCAGGCATAGGGTAAACATCTGCAACCTTATTCTGCCAGTTCACCTCCATTTGGGTGTACAGCTCTGACACTTCTGAGTCTTGGCTTGCTAGTCCCTCTGGAGTGCAGCCAGGATGCATATGTCTAAAAGCATCATAAAATATCTGAAATCTGGGAGAATGCCATTCACGGTGCTGAGTACTGATTACTGTATTAGAGGGGCTAAATCACTGCTTTGTGTGCATCTCTTACCTCTTTACATTATTATAATGTTGCATGTTTCTCTGGTTGAATGGAGTGGAAATGGGGAGAGGAGCTTATCATGAGTTCAGTTTTGGACTGGCTGTTCTTCCAGGTTCCAGCTTTTGTGGAGGCCTCTTTCCCATAAGCCATCTGTAGAGATTTTCCTTTCACTGAAATTATTCTTTTTCTTTGAGACAGAGTTTGAGGCCAGGCTGCATCTGTGTTCTCTAAACTGTGGAGCAGTGTGGTGCACAGTGAGATCAGGACACTTACAATGCACATGACAACACGGCAGCAAGGAAGTGAACCCTTTAAGAAGACGGGCTAAGCTGGGAGATGCTCAGTACTTAGTGGGTTTCTTGACTGATCCAAGTCAGTAACAGACTGTTTGGCTCTGCTGTCAGAAGGCAGAGAGAGCCTGAGGGTCCATATTCCACTATGGGAGAGAGACAGAAGGATCATTCATTGACAAGTCCTGGGACCTGCACATTAGGCTGGAATGCCAGCTGATGGTGACGCTCAGAACAATCAGAGCACAAAGAAGGAAGGATGTTTGTTTAGGCTTTTTTGTCATTCACACCTTCTTCCAACCTGTGCGCTGCAAACACATGTATGCTCGTGCTGCCATCTTTGTTCAGTGTACGTATTGTTTTTGGTATCGTAGAAGCAGGGCTGGATTAACTGTCTTGGGGGTCCCAAGCTGTTTCCCACTGCAGGGCCCCCTCCTGCCTCCTCTCCCCATCTAGACCCCCCCACTGCAAGGGCTGGCCCCCGCCTCTGTCAGTGGGGGAGACCTTGAGGCCAGAGGGCGTTCCTGCCCTGGCCCCACTTTGGTCAGGCGTAGGGCCTCTGATGCAGCCCCTCGAGGCCACGGGCCCTTGAAAGTCCACGCCGGAGCAGTGGATGCCTTGCTGTGAGCCAGCTGGCTCTGCCCACTGAGTGGAGTGAACAGGAGTTGTCCTGCCCTGCCCTGTCCCTGGGGGCAGGGCAGCTGGCACAGGGGTGGGGTGGAGCTGGCCTCTGGTGCCGAGGCCCTGCTCCTGCTGCCCAGCACTGGAAGAGGAGGGACACTCCGAGTACTCCTCCCCTGCTGGCACTGAGTCAGGCGGGTGGGCCAGATTTTCAGGGGTTTTAGGGGCTGGAGCCAAGGGCCCTCTTTCTGGCTGGGGCTTACAGCATATACCCCTAAAGACCCTCCGATAATCCATCCCTGCATAGATGCAGGTGGATGCACAGTAGACCAGCTGTAATTGGCAAGAAGGAACTGATACAGGTGCAACTTTCCAAAATGGCAGAAGCCAGGTTGGGTTGGTTACAGGAGGAGGAAGATGAGGAGAGACAGAGAAGCTCTATGCACCCAGTAGGAAGCGAACTGGGAATGTGAACTGAAAAGCAAATAATGAAGTCTTAGTGGAGGAGAGTAAAAATAAAAGGAGGGGCTTTCTGGAAGTAGGATAGATAACACATTTTCCTACACACTAAGCTTTTTAGTGTAAGGGCCAGTCTTCTAATTCCAAGAAAGGTCCCTGCAAATTTAAAGAAAACAGTATCTCTCTGTATTTTTCTGTTTGATTTCCATATTCTGGTAAGCCCCCCTAAGCAGACGTTTTGTAATAATGGTTAGAAAGGGAAAAAATAACCAAGCAAACCTGCAATGGTTTCTAACATCAGTTTTTTTCGTGGTTGGCTTTTAATATTTGTCAATGCTTTGTTGAGAGATGAACCAAGTTCAGATGGTATACAGGCAGTATTTTAAGTAACCTCAAGAAGCCTCCATGTAAGGTCATAATAGAATATGTACATCTGGATGTATTGGTTGTATAGAATACACTTTCTTAAAAATTATGGTTTTCCCTCCTCTGTATGGCTACTGGTGTGACATTAGTGTGAATACAGGAAACGTGCAGTGCAAATAATGTTCCTGATCAGACTGTTAAATCAGTTTTCTCAACCTGTCCAGGCTACTGTGCCACATTCAGGTCTGATTGGTCTTGCATATCACCTAGTTTCACCTCACTTAAAAGTTACTTACTTAAAAAAGTCAGATACAAAAATACAAGTATCACAGGACACTATTACAGTGTATAGTGTACTGAACAATGTCTGTATGAAATTTTAATTTGTACTGACTTTGTTAGTGCTTTTTATGTATCCTGTTGTAAAACTAGGTAAATATCTGGGCGGGTTGATGTGTCCTCTGGACGACCTCTGCATACCATCAGGGGTTCAGGAACCCCTGGTTGAGAGCCAATGTCTTAAATGGCTAAGAGCAGCTCTTAAGGTGAAGTTTAATTGTACTGCTGGGGGAGGAGAGAGATAGTGACTGATTTATTAAATGTGGTCAAGGTTCACAAATGGCTCTTATGTAATGAATTTTTACATCCCAGTTAGTCAGCAGGCTTTTCAGGCATGCAGTGATAATCCCGTGTCATAAAACTTTAACTTCTGATTGTTTCATTAACTTTCCACCATTAAAATAGTAGGAGCAAGGGAAGAAGTGCAAGTTGCAGTCTGCCTTGTTCAAGGTCGTAGTGGGTTAGCGAAGGATATTGACTTGGCAGTGTTCAGTAAAATTACTTTATTGTTAAGTGCTGTGTTTGTCTTCTTATTTATAATGTACCTATTTTATGGGTGAGAAGATGAACTTTGAACTGTTACCTTCTTTGAGTTGGCTGCACCAATGCTTCCATTCAATAGCCAGGCACAGGGGAAATTAAGTACCATCCAAGAACAACTAAAGGAAACATTCTTAATGAAAGTGATCTATGGACCCATTGAACTGGGGTGGTTTACTTCAGCATACTGTAAATGAAAAATAAAAGTTCCAATTTGCAGAACCTGTAACAACTAAAATGCTAAACCTAATGGCTTATTTCTTCTACTGTCTAAATGGATCACATTCATCCCTGTATAATTTCACTGAAATCACATGGATCACAGTGACAGTGAATTTAGCTCACTGTTTTAGGAAAGATTGCCACATTAAATCATTACTATGGATTCTTTTTCCATTACAGCAAGTGATTTGACCTCACTCTCCTCTGTGATGTTTCCCAGTGCTTGAATATTAACAATTGCTTTGATTTGCTGTTACAGTGTAACCTGAACCCATGACTTACTTCCCTGCATTTGTTTTCCTCCCTTTCTATAAGTTCCTCCATCTTCAAAGAGTCTGACAAAGTGGGATTTTCTCCCATGAAAGCTCATGTGATAAATCAATTTTAGTCTTTAAGTGCCACAGGACTTTTGTTTGTTTCACGTTATCATTGTTCACCATTACCTTTCTAAAATGATACTGAAGCGATTAGGACAGTTTTGTCTGCCAGTGCAGAAAACTAAACAAAGTAGATGAGGTAATATCTTCTATTGAACCAATGTCTGTTAGTGAGAAAGACCAGCTATTGAACTTACACAGAGCTCTTGTAAAAGTTATTACCTAGGTGTTTTGTCTCTAAGACTGTTGCATCAACACATGGCTCTAGTAACACCACATAGTGCAGACAATATCTAGTTTTCATATGACCAGAATTAAAGCTTGAAGCTTGACTTCATGAGATCTCTGATTCAATTGTCCATCCCTCTTCAACATTTAAGAGTGTGCCCGAAGTTAAATTTGGGCCTAAATCAGCAACCTACTTAATCTGAATCTTCAGGCTTTTATAGCGAGATCCTATCAGCTGTACGGGGTGAAGGAAGGTTCTGAATCATAAGAAAGTCTTCAAAATGTTGGCTGCTTTTTTCCACTTCATCACTCTCTGTGACTTCAAGTTCCTGTCCTCAGTTGTCACCAGACTTTCTCCTCTTCTAAAGTCTATACAATCTCCTCTTCTATTTCACTTCCAAATAAAAAATGTTCATCTGTAATAGTTTTTAGATCACATCACACAACAGCAGATAGCTTGTTTTCAGATTTCTATTCTCTTAGCTCTAGAAATTGGAGTCCTCGTTGTAAGGTACCCCTCCTGTTTAGGGGTGGGCTGAGCTTGCTCTCTAGAGCTTATTGTAAAAATAGAGCTCAGGGAGCTTCAGTGAATTGAAATGAGTATGATGAAGGAATTGTCATTGGGCACATGAATGTTTAGCAGAATGGAGTTTGAATAGGTCAAGTGATTTATAAAAAGGACTGGAAACTTCATTTAGCTGCAGTGTCAACCTGGTTTTCTGGTTTCTCTTCCCAAAATGCTCCCTGATTCAGCTCAGGAAATTCTGACTTATTCAGATGTTTCCCTTTTTAAAGTCATGGTTGAGAAAAGTGGATGGAGATAAGAGCTTTAAAGGTGGCTTCACTTGGAACACAACAAGGATGAAATGTAAAGTAGCCATCTGTTTCCCATGGGAACATCGCCAAATAAATTTAGTCTATCCTAGTGTTTGTTCAAAAAAATAATATAACGAACAGTCTCTTGCAGTAGTGGCTAGCACATCTGCTTTACATGCAGAAGATCCTGGGTTCAAACACCAGGGGGTTGAACTAGATGATCTCATGGGGTCCCTTCCAGCCCTATGAGTCTATTTTGTTCTATCTCTAGTCTATCACATTATCCTTCTTGCAGAACGCTTTTTCTCCACACCTCTCTCTCATAATAGGTTATTTGCTTTTCTGAAACATATTACACAAATTCTCATTGTCCTGAGAGGGGAAAGGGCTTTTCATTAAAACTGACTAGAAACTACAAAGTCTGATTCAGCTAGATTTCAGTTTGGGTGGTTACATTCTGTCTACTTAAATACATGGTATGGAAGATGCTGTATATGTGTTGATGGTATTGTGTGTTCAGTATAAGCTGTTGATATGCAGATACTGCAATGGGAAAAAAAAACTATCTGTCAAAATACAATATACCCTTGTATTCTGAAACTTTTTGGGAAAGCTAACTAAGGCCCCATGCCTTAATTTTCTACCATGAATAATCCTATTGATTTCAATGAGCTGCTCATTTACTGTAAAGCTATACATGTATGTAAGTGTTTGCTGGATTGGGGCCTAAATGTAGATTTGTGTTTGAACTGAATCCAAAGCTGCCAATGTATGTTCATTTGTTTTCTCAGTTCATATAGAAAATTGAAGCTGGAACTAATGGCTTTGAAAAGGTTTGTGTGGGAGACAAGGCACACAGTGTTGTCATAGTCTGATGCTGTAATGGAAGATGAACAAATGGGCCATTTCCAATTCTGAGTGCTATAAATTTATACTTAAAATAGGTGTTTTACTTTCACACACACACTCTTTCTCCCGTTATCGCTGCATTTGGTGGAACATAGACTGGGTTATTGGGAAAGAGGCATTTCTTGTCAGGCACAGTGTGTCTGAGCTGTCATTCTACAAACATGGGAGAAAGGTGTTTTCTTTGAGAAAATAGGAAGTACCTTCAGTGACTACTGAGATCTCTTGGGCTTGGGTTTTGTCGTAAGAGCAAACGTGTAATTATAAACACTGAATGCATTCTCATTTTAAAATCAAACTGGTGCTTAGGGACAGGAAAGTCCTTTATTCATGATGACAGAGACAAATTTTATAAATCATCAAGAAGTGTCTTCCTTGCCCTAAAACAGTGACTTGTTTCAAGAAATCAAATAGTTGGTTAAAGAAAATAGGGCCATAAAGTTCTGGGTGGGATCCCTTTGCTGCAGGATCTTAAAGGTTAGGTTTCCTGAGTCAGGAACACTCATAAGTAGAAATAATTGTCTACCTGCTGTCAGTGTTTGTGGTGTGCATCTTTACAGAAGACACCTGTGGTGGTTTGGGTTTTCATTAGTTTTGTCTGAATCTTTGTGTTTGTAGTATTTGTCAGTGTGTAAATTGTAATTTGATACTACAGTGGAAAGCAAAGCGCTCATTCCTTTTTAAGGACTGCAGGTATTTTGAATGAGGGACACATTTCCTCCTCAGAAATTTAGAGTTCTCAGTGCTTTCTTTTTAGACCCTGAGCAAGTCAGTGTTTTAAATTATGAGCAGAATGTGGCAGTGAATGTCCCAGTTTGTTTTGCTCTCTACTTCTTGATGCTAATTTGTTCTGTTTCCATTTCTTGAAGGCATATATAACATTCATGTTTTTGACATTTTGTCTCTACCCCTGAGGAAATGCTATGTCTGAGTATTTTGTTTTGCTCAAGTCTTACAGCTCTGTGCATGGTATGAAGCATTTTATATTTCCTTACAAGTCTTTGGCTATTTCTTTCTAATGTGTAGAAGCCACTGCCTATCGAAGGCTTATAAAATAAATCATTTTATTTGCGAGGTATGTCTGGTCACTTATAGTATAACAATGTGTCTGTAAAGATTGCAGCAATCAGTAACATGACTTGACCTTATATTACTGTAGGTAAAAATAACTAGAGCCCTGCACAGATACAAATAAGTGGATCCATATCTGACCTGCATCTGCAGGAAATGGTCGGCGGATATCCATGTTGTATCCGCGGATGCAGATATCCGCGAATTTGCAGGACTCTATCTCTGTGCAGATAAAAATACGTGGATCCATATCCAATCTGCATCCACAAGAAATGGTCCGTGGATATCCATGTTGTATCCGTGGATGTGGATATAAGGTGGATATCTGCGGATTTGCAGTGCTCTAAAAATAACCCATCTTCATAGTTACCTTTGTGCTTTCATTTTCTAGTCTTGCCTCAGTCTTTCTAGATCTTGAGCTTCTTCCTTTTAGCACATGCTTCTGATTGTATAACACATTGAAACTGATCCATATAATAGAAGGGGGAAATTAATAGGATGGAAAAGTGTGTGCTTGAATGAGAACATAGAGGATCAGTTCATAAGTGGAGAAAATGTACTATAAATTTCTGTAGAAGAATCCAGTGTGCTGTTTTGAGACTATGCTACTATTTCAGTTTGTTGACAGTGTTCTTTCCTACAACGTGGTACTCAAGCAGGCCTTGTTCCCAAAATCAGTCCCAATGAGCTTGTTTTGAAGTCAGTGGTTGGCTTCTGTTGTGACACATAGTTTTATTACAGTCATTGAAAATAGGATAATACTGTTAATTACTGAATTGGATCATAGCATATCTGAGTTCGGTTCCTTGTTCTGCCACAGATTTCCCATGTGACACTGGGCAAGTTGATTAGTATCTCATGCATTATGGCCCCATCTTTGGAAACGAGGATACTTCCTGACCTCACAGATTTGTTGAGGATACATTTGTTAATGTTTGTGAGAGGCTCAGATATTATGGTGAGGGAAGAGCCCAAGAATCTAGATGGGTATTGGTGTGGAAAAGGCATGGAGTAAAATGTACCCTGGAAAAAAGGGATTCAGAGCAGCAGCATCTTCTTTCAGAGCATACCGTCTAGCTTGAGATGGGCAGGAAGATATAAGTTAATCTTTTCACATTGGCACCTTTGGTGCACGAATTAAAAATGCCTGTCTAGTGTTGAATTTGAATGGTGTTGCCTTTGGAACAGGTGGCTCTTTTTTGTGTGTTTACACAGTGCTTAGCACAACAGGGCTGCTTTGCCAACTGCCAAAGGGACAGCCATGTTAGTCTAGTAAAGCAAAAAAAAAAAACAGCAAGGAGTCTTGTGGCACTTAAAGACTAACAGATTTATTTATTGCATGAGCTTTCGTGGAAGAAAATCCCACTTCATCCGGTGCTTTGAAGAGGGGGAACTTAAACTGATTATTTACATTAATAATAATTTATGGGATAATTAATATATTTAAACAGATATTACACTGAGTAATTAGCATTCGGCGGTAGAATAAAAAGAGGTAAGGAATTAACCTTAGTGTTTGACCTGAATTATACTGAATGCCTGTGATCTGTGGATGGCATGGTATACTCCTGTAAATGAATAGTGTCTGTGATATTATTGATAGACTTCATTGCGATTATCTAGTCTGATCTCCTGTACAACAGATAATTTCCCGAAAATAATTCCTAGACCGTCTCTTTTAGAGAAATACTCAATCTTGATTTAAAAAGTGCCAGTGATGGAGAAGTCACCATGATCTTTGGTAAGTTTTTTTCCCCTCCAAAATTAATCATCCTCACTGCTAAGCATTTGTACATTATTATTAGTTTGAATTTGTCTAGCTTCAACTTTCAGGCCTTTGGATTGGGTCATATCTTTTTCTGCTAGTCTGAGAAGCCCATTATTAAATATTTGTTCTCTTTGTAGATACTTAAAGACTGATCAAGTTCAGTCATAACCTTTTTTTTGTTAAGGTAAATTGTTTGAGCCCCTTTAATCTAATGCTGTAAGGCATATTTGCTAATCCTTCAGTCATTCTTGTAGCTCTTCTCTGAAACCTCTGCAGTTCATGGACAGCCTTCTGGAATTGTGGGCTCTGGACTGGATGCATTATTCCAGCAACAGTTGCAGTAGTGCCAAATACAGAAGTAACATAACCTCTCTGCTCCTACTTGAAACTCCCCTGTTTCTGCATCCCTTTGGCCACAGTTCTCACTGGGAGCTCTTGTTCAGCTGATTATCCACCTCAATCCCCAAATCATTTTCAGAGTTGGTGCTTTCCAAAAGAGGTTCCTCCATCTTGTTGTTGTTGTCTGTATTCTTTGTCAGTAGATGTATATGCTTATATTTACAGTCTTAAGACATGTTCTGTTTTCTTGCACCCCCGCTTACCAAGCAAAGGTAGACCACAAATGGTAAACCACTCTGTATGAGTGACCTATTCCCTCAATTATTTAGCACTCATGCAATTTTTGTGTCACTTGCAAACAATCAGTGATTAGTTAACTTTCCTCCAGGTCACTGAAAAAATATGAAATAGTGCCAAGCCAGGAATTGATCTCTGTGGGCAGGACTGGTTTAACTGGCCCAGGGGCCCTAGGCTGGGTCCCACCACATGGCCCCTGTATCCCAGCATGGCAGGCTGTGGGCAGGCCGTCAGTGGAGGGGAGGGCACCCTGGGCCAGAAGATGCTCCCACCTTGGCTGCGCTCCGGCAGTCTGCTCCTGGGGTTGGGGCTGGCTGGTGTGTGGCACAGCCCCCAGCATAGATCGTCAGGGCCATGGGTCCTGGAAGGCTGCGCTGGAGTGGAGGCTGCACCACATGTCAGCCAGCCCTGACCCCTGCATGGAGTGAACAGGCTCTGGCCCATCCCACCCTGCCCCCAGGGGTGGACCAGCTGGCCTAGAGGTGGGATGGGAGTGCAGAGCCCGGCTTCTGGCTCCAGGATACCGTTCACCCCAAACGGCAACAGGGCGCTGCCTTCCCACGCCCTGTCCGCCCCCCCGGGGCGCCCCCCCCCCCCCAGCCGTAGATCAGGTAGGGATTTTAGGTTGGAGCCTCAGGCTCCAGCCCTTTTAGCCCCTGCGATAATCTGGCCCTGTGTGTGGTTCCACTGGAAGCACACCCACTTGATGAGTCACCATTTACATTTATGAGGCCTGTTAGACAGTTTATAATCCATGTAACATGTGCCTGGGTCATCCTTGTAACTCTTTTGCCTAGTGGAGTTGGAAGCAACAGGGGGGCTAAGCTCAGTATGTTGAGGTTCTACTTAAAAACAGAAAACAGCCCTCTCAGGTCCTCCCATCCAGTAATTGGGAAAACATAATGCCACTCCTGGGAACCTCTAAGAGGCAGTACTTACCACACACACACGTACTGAAACTGTGTGTTACAAAAGAAAACTTTTAATAAAAGGGAAAGGAAACAAACTATTAATTTGGGACAACAGCACTAACATAGTTAAAAACGTAACCATAAGCCAGGGGTCTCAAACATTTGTCCTGCAGGCCGCATGCAGCCTCCAGAGTCACCTCCAGCAGCCCCCCCAAAAGCCTGAATTCAGGGGGTCTCAACCCTTGTCTGGCATTTCATACCATCTGTGCCCCACCGACTGGGAGCCAGTGACTAGGCTGCAGCCGTCTGCCTTCATCGACAGCACTTCTGGGCCAGGCCACACCTCCGCCCCCCAGTCCTGCTTTGCCCTCCTGGTGCAGAGAGGGAGCGTTTCACCTGGCCTATGGGCCGGACCTCTTGACCTCCAGTGTGGAGTAACCAGACCGCTTGGGGCCAGTGCTGGCCTGCTCCAGAGAAGTCAAGCTGCAGTTGGGGCAGCGTGGTCTTGTTTGGCCAAGGAGGCAGTGATGGCACAGGGTTGGCTCCCAGTGGCAGCTTGGGGTCCTGGTCACGGTCAGGGTGCTGGTAGTGGTGGCTGTGTCCGGCTCCCAGCCAAGAACAGCTCCCTGTGTGCAGCTGGGAGCCAAACTTTGGCTGTTTGCTCCCCCCCCCCCCCCAACCACCGCTTAGGGTTTGGGGTTGCAAGCAGCCCTTTCCATTTCTCTCTTTTCTTCCCTTCTCTTCTTGTTTCCTTTTCTTCCTTCTCTTTTCTTTTTCTTTCTCTTCCTTCCTTCTCTCCCCTCTTTTTCTTTTTCTTTTTCGTTCCTGCTTAAAGAACTTAAAATTTTTCTTTTAATTAAAAGGCTATCTAAAAATTAAATTTCAATTAAAATGCACATAAATTCAATTAATTAAACCAAAATAATTTTACTTATAATCACTTTGAATTCAGTTAATTATTTTAATTTTATTTTATTTAAATAAACTGGTGACTCTGCTGTATGGAAAGGTTTCAGTAATGCAGTCCTTGGGTCAATATCATACTCTACATGCAGCCCTCATGGTGATTTGAGTTTGAGATCCGCACCATAAGCAAACCTGACCTCACAGTGTGGTGGGTAGTGGGTTTTTTTTTTTTTGTCTCAGCTTCCCACCTATGGTCTCGATGTTATCATTCACTGTGTTCCCTAAATAATCTAAGGCTTAGCTCCTAGACCTGCCATGCAATGCTGTCAATTCTTGGAATCAGAACAAGGACTCTGTTAAGTGTAACCAGCTCTGTTATTAGATATTGGATAGGGACAGGTCAAACAGCATCTAGGATTCTTTAGGCAGCACACTTGCCATCAGGTAGAACACCTGTCCCCACATATTCTTCTTCACTGGGACTTGGCATCACTATCTCCTTCTTAGCAACTGAGGTTCAGTTTTAGAGTGATCACTGCAATCAGGGCATTCTAAGAATAGTTTTGCTGCCCTTATTAATAAAATAAGGATGACAATATTTCATTACCCCTGCACTGAAATACTAGAGTTATCTGTAACACAAAGCCAGCCAAAATTGATCATTTTGGCAAAGCAGCTCCATCTGCTGTGCAGTGTTCCCTCTGAGGGCCCAATGCAGCTGAGCAACATATGTTGCTCACTGCATGGCTCCCCCGTGCAGGCTTGATCCTGACCCCCAAGCTCCGCTGCCTGCTCGCTTCCTAGCAGTGAGGGCGGAACAGCCGGCCCAGCCTATCCCCAGCTGGCCCTGCCTCCCCGGGGGGTAGAGGGGGCTGGCACTGAGCTCCGGCGTGCGAGGTCAGGCCTCTGGAGTGGCCCCCTCCCAAAGAGTTTGGGCCACTTCGCCCCCGGCCCCCACAGGCCATGGATCAGGCCCATTCAGGCCAGGGGTGAAGCGGCCGAAACTCTTTGGGAGCTCAGTGCAAGCCCCCTCCACCCCCCCCCGGGGAGGTGCGGCTGGCTGGGATGTGCTGGGCTTTCTGCTCCACCCCACTGTGGTGAGGCCAGGTGGGCAGGCAGGCGGAGCAGCCATCAGGAATTCCCCCCATCAGGAATTGGAAGGGGGGCCATTAGGGCCCTCTTACCTGGCCACCAGAGTGGTGCGGCCAGAGCCCCAGTGGCTCCTCTGGCCAGAGGAGCGCTCACTGAGCATGCACAGAGAGTCTGTGCATGCTCAGTGAGAGCTTACTCTGAGTGGGAGTTTTAAAAACTCCCAGCTCAGAGTCGCTCTTTGGGCAGGGACTGCAGCTGCCAGTCGTGCGCAACTGGCAGCATTCCCTGCGTTGGGCAGCGCTGGGGGCTGCGCAGCCGCACAGGTTAGAGGGAACACTGCAGCTGTGCAACTGTGCACATCAGTGTAAAGGTGATCTGCTCCTGAAGCCTTTTCCACCAGCTCATAACTAGATGTCAAGGGAGAACTTATACAGACCCATATTTCATCCTGTTTAATCTTTATAAATATTGGCACAATGTTAGCTTTCCTCCAGTTGTCTTGAACTTCCCTGGCTTTTTCAAGACTTACAGTTCTGGTAAATAGATTTCACGTGGAATGTATCCACTGGTGGTGTGGTTTGTAGTTCACATGAGAAGAATCCCTTTAAGATATTCTCCAAAGATCACCATTAATAGAGTTGCACCCTAGGAGGTTTGTGGGCTTTTTTATTATTATTATTTTTTGGCATTTCCTTGGCTATATCCTGCGGTGAAAAGAATATTTCAGACCTAAAACCAATTTAGATGTCTTACTTCTATCTACGGTTGAACAAATAAGGCATACTGAACCAAATTGTCCAAAATCACTGGGATTATCCATCAGTGAAAAATTCTCATAGTAAAATTGGTGTAATAGCAAGAGACATTTCTCTTTTTAATACATTTTTTGTTAATGAAAAAAACTTTTCTGGATATGTGAATTAAAGATTTGTATTTGAAGTACCTAGATTAGCGCCAAAGACAGCTACACAGTAAGTAGTCAAAGGGTTCCTAGGTGTGGTGTATCTTAAATGTTATACTGTGAGGTTAAAGAAAATGCACACACACCCAGTTGGATCACTTCCCCTGTGATTTGGAAGGATGGAGTAGCATGTGTACTCTTGTGAAATCATCACCACTCTGCTGTTCCTGTCTGTGGATACCCCATCACAGATTTCCTTGAGCAGTGCACAGGCTGATCCATTTTCCAGGTCACCATGTTTTGCTCAGTGTTTGGATTTTCACTTGCAACACAGCAAGGATCTGTACTACCTCCCTCTGTGTTGCCTCCATGGCTCCTGATGAGCAGACTCTTGAGGTGCCAGGCATTGGTTGTGTAGCCAAGGAGAAGGGAGCAGTAGACTTCCCTCACTCTGTGCAGAAGAGCGTTCCCTTCCTCAGAGGTATCACAGTTCCTACTGGCAGTGAGTCTGGATGTTGTCAATTGGCTGTTTATAACAGGAGGGCTTGAGGAGAGAATTAAAGTTCAGTGTAATGACGTTTAAATCACACGTGGGTATACAATTTAATCTATCATATGGACTTTATCTTCATATGTGTAATGTGTGTAAAATATCTATTGACTGTATAGTGGGTTTCATCTGTCAGGATGCCTATGTGGTCATCGTTATTGTAGCTGAGCATGTCACAGTACAGATGTTACTGATCAGCACACCCCTTTGAGCTAGGTTAGTGATGATAATATTCCTGCCATGTTAAGGGAAATAGGGGCAGAAGGATTAGGTTACATGAACATAGTTACAGCGCAAAGCGGTGTCAGAGCTGGAGTTGTAATTACGAAGCTCCATGGGCCCGGTCCTGTGCTCATAGCATGTGACTATACTCCTGTCAGTGGTATCAACATCATTTGTCTTTTATAAACTTCTAAATAGCTGCTTGTTGTTCACTGTCATCTCCCATCACAGATCCCTCCTCATATTAACCCCATGTGTATTCCCAGTCAACTGTGAAAGTGGCACAATCCAGTGTTCATCTGCTGTCTTAAATCCAGCTACTTGGTTTTCTTTCCTTCTAACGTAGCATTTGTCTAGAGTTGTTAATACAAAGCTGCTGGAGTTTGTAGCTAGAGCTGTTAGAAAACCCCCATGTTGAGACAGTGTGTGAAGCAACCAAGACTGGATCTTGCTTGCATTTCATTTTGGTGTGGCACTGCAGCAGGTATGGCTTGATGATTCTGCTTTATTCTACAGTGGATTTCATGGCAGCTTGAATCACTGTAATATGCTGATTACTGAACCGGGTAAGTCACTATCTCACTTGTAATAATTAACGATTTCCTCTCCTATTTTTTCTCCTATTTGTTACCACAGCAACCATGTAATAGCTCAGTTTGAAATGCTGTCACAGTGATTTAAAACTGAAATAGCTCAGCCTTTTACTGCACACTGGTTTTTCTTTTCTCTTGTTTTTCCCCTCCTGCAGCCATGGCAACCCATCAGTGGTGCTCAAATCTGCTGTGTTTTCCTGTGCAAACTAGCAGGGCAGATAGATCTGGTGTTTTGTTACTCTTTTTTTTGTTTGTTTTTTTTAGTACATAGTTACTGCTTTTAGTGTGTGTGCATATGTTCGTCCCTTTAATGTCACAGTTCAGGGAATGAATGCACCCTTGAGAGATGATGCTACAGTGCATCGTGATTGCTAATTATATATGTTCAAACACACATGCGGTCACATGCATGTTCAGAGGCAGGTTATTAAGGAAACAAATAGAAGACTAGATATTTGGTAAGAATTATGTTCTCTGATACTACAGTTGTGGCATTTTAAGACAGAGCACAAATGATGTATTACGGAGCTAATCTTTAAGGAGACCTACTCTCTTTTGAATTCCAAAGTTGCAAAGAAGATAAAGTATTTGGAGACTTGGGGGTTGGTAGAATCTATTATATTCCAGTTCTGGATCTGTCAGTAGTCTTATTTTTGGACAGGAGCATGCTTCAAGATGACTTTGGATCTTAAACTGATGTGAGCTCTGGTGCTACGCCTATGTATAAAGTGACAAAGCACGTACCAGTCTATGCAGTCATAAGGCCTTGTTTTGAACTGAATTGGCTATCTGCCCCCTCCTCCCCCACCTCACCCTGGGTTTAGGTTGAGCACTGGCAATTTGCAAGAGCTAGATTAATTAAAATAGGTGGCTATTTTTGCTCCTCAGTTCAACTGCAGAGTTGCTGTTAAATTTTTTTCCCTGATTGATCTTTGGTCTTATGACAATTATTAAAAGGGAGCTGACATCAATGATAGTCCTCAGTAATGCAGTCAACAGCAGCCTGCTTTAATGGGAGTAAAAAGGAAGTACACTTTATCTTATGTTCCAAACAAGCAGTGTAAGTGTTATGAACTCTATGCGTTTGAGGGATTGCCATATCTACTGTGATAAAAATTTACTTTGAATTATTTTTACATAATGACAAATCAAAGCTTTTAAATACCAAGAAGAAAATGAATGTTTAAAGATGTGTATATCTGTAACATGTAGATATTTGTAGATATTAAAAGGTGCATCTTTGTAGATGTGTGTGATTGTTTTTTGAAATGTTTGCTAATCACCTCATAGTCATCATTTGCTTTCCTGTTCCTTCAGTGAAATGAGGGTCACCTTGAGGTTGCTAGAACTTTCTCTTATATTTCTAATCCTTCCCTCATAAGGTATGGGGTGTTTTTTCAGTTTTTGTTTTGTATAGGTTAGTTCTCTGAAGGCTCCTTTATGTCTTCGGGGAACAGAAGAAAGAATGATGCTTTTAGGATCAGTGTCATTTGACAGTTTTTATTTAGTTAGTTTAATGATGTTTTAGAAAGGTTGGGTGGGATGTTAGATTGGAATGAGCAAATACAGATACGTTTTGACCAAATAAAGCTTTACTTTAGGTTTAACGTTTCGGAAGTTTAGAAGGAACAGTGGGGCAATTAATCTAAAAGTACGTGTCTGTTGCTGTGTGGAATTGTTGGTTGGTTTAAACTCTTTGAAGCTAGGCTGGATGATGGTTTTCTTCTTCCTTTCTGCTTCCTTATGTCCATCCCATTCTAGGTGTGTGCATACCCTGTGCACTGTTTTCAGAGATTTTTTTTCCGTAGTGGTATCTGTAGGGACAGTCCTGGCATTTTTTGGCACCATTTCCATATATGCTGGTATAAGTGGCAGTGCCAGCCCTGCACCCTCTCAGTTCCTTCTTACCACTGGCCATGGCACTTGTTGAAACAACCCGTTCTTGCCCTCACAAGGCTTCTTCGCAGAGATTTTGGATTCTGTTCTTCATGCACAGTGTCAGTTGTGTGTATAGCTCCTGTTGTTGAGGGACTTTTTTGCCCCAGGAGCTGGCTATATCCCAATCCCTGGGCTTCATGCTTTGTGTCTGCTGTGGCAAACGTCTATGTGTGAGTGACATGCACTTCAGTTGCTTAAAGTGCTTGGGGGGGATTCATGTAAAGGACAAGTGCCAAATCTGCTGGGCCTTCAGACTCCGCAAGTCTACCTATACATCTGCAAATGGCTGTTCAAATATTCAAAGCACAAAAGAAAAAAAGGGGGGCTCTTTCAAGGTGATACAGGAGGTATATGACATCTGTCTGTCTTGAAAGACCAAGATAGAAGTCCCAAAGCATTAAGTGTGGAAAGTGTTTAGCCTTGTCTCATGCCTATAAGTAAGTGGTCTAGGTCCTGCTGCTGTAAAGCAGCATGCTCAGAATGCATGTCCGGTAGACTCATATCTTGGTGTTCAGTATTACTTTCCTGTTCTTTGAGCGACTGCTGACATCAATTCCACCTTAGGTGTGCGCGTGCCATGTGCACAAGTCACTGGAAACTTTTCCCCCAGAGTGCCCCAGGGTCAGCTGTGGAGCTCCCTGGAGTCACGCCACTGAAACGCACTATAAAGGGCCCTTGCAGGCCATGTCTCCCCAGTTAAACCCCCCCCCCGTCACGGCCATTGGAACTGCTCTCTTGTGATCCCAAGTACTTTCCCCTTACAGCTTGCCTCTTAGTTAGTTAGCTAGTTTTCTTTGTTATTTAGATTAGCCTTAAGTAGCTGTTACTCCTCCATTAGTGGGTGCTTAACCTGGCTGCGGGCTGGGGTATGCGGGCTTTAAATCCTGTGGTGCATGCAAAAAGGCTATGCCACTGGATGACCTGCATTCATTGTGTCTAAAGTGCATAGGCAAATCTCACTTCTGGGGCTGCTGTAAAATCTGTAAAAGTTTCTGTGCAAGAACGCAAAAGGAGAGAAGTCAGCGTCTAACACTTTACATGATGGAAGAAGCCTTCCATCCTCCCACAGCACCGGAGATGCCTGGTGACGCCAAGGTGTTCAGTGCCTCAGCAGCCATGCAGGCGGTGCGCACAGAAGACTCCAAAGGACCGCGGCACTGTCACTACCCTCAGAAACAAAAGTCAGGAGGGAAGAATTGTCAGCTGCACTGCTCCCACTCCCTGGCACTACAGAAGAAAAGGAAGCCAGAGAGAGGGCACTCTCCAAGCAGGCACAGAGACCTAGGCCTGGACCCACTAGTGTAGTGGCTAGCACCTCTGCTTAACATGCAGAGGGTCCTGGGTTCAATTCCCAGGGGGTTGGACTCGATGATCTCACAAGGTCCCTTCCAGCCCTATGATTTGATTGATTGATCAGGCCGCTCGAGCCTAGTTCTAAGGGGCATGGTGCCGTCAGGCCTGGCAGCAGCTGTGGTGTGGGTAAGCCCGGCACTGGTATCATCACTCCCTCGGGATATCCTAGAGGAGGAGTTACAGCTTCCCTCGACCCTGAGACTTAAGAGATGGCAAAGGAGCTGATCAAAGGTATGGCTCCTCTGGGCCCCTCCAGCAGAGGTCAAGACCACGCGGCACCGGGAAGAGCCCCAGTACGAGCAAAGGGTAATCAGCCTTGTCCAGACTGAAATCTCCTTTGGCACCAGGTATCAAGTCAACACTCTAGGACTTCAGCTGACAGGTGCAGATCAAGATCATCCCAGCACTGTCAGGCACGGCACCTCCTTGGTCTCCTCAGAGTAGCCACTGTTCTTCACTCTCCATTGTATCAGTGAACACACGGGACCAATCCATCAGCTCAGTGGCCTCCCCCACTGGTAAGGCGCACCCCAGTGGCCCTTCTGGATGCCATGGGCATACCACCAGGTGCAAGGGCTTCCTTCAGGCCATTTATACTCGGTGGGCTCAGGTTCTAGACCCCCCCCCCAGTCAACAGGGTCTCCTTCAGACATTGAGGGTGGCTCAGACATGGACTCTGCAGCAGGAGATTCTTGGGACCCCAGCACCACTAGAGATGCTATGTCATCAAGCTTACTATCAGTCCTGAGGGTCAAGAGGCACCAGATCCGCTTTGTATATCATCTTCATTGTCCACAGATGAAGCGGTGGCAGGGTCAACACCTGCAACTTTTCTGATGACTCCAGAGCACATCAGGACCTCCTCTGTAGAGTAGCTTGCATCATGGGGTTACAAGCAGAGGAAGTTACGCAGGATGCTGATCCCATGGTGAACATTCTAGCCCCGGAAGTTCCTGCAAGGTTAGCCTTACCCCTCATCAAGACAATCAGCAACAACACCAAAACCATCTGGCAAACTACCGTGCTGATCCCGCCAACAGATCTGAGAGGAAATACTTCCTCTCCTCTAAGGAGTTTGAACACTTGTATACGCACCCCACTCCAGGCTCGTTGGTGGTAGCAGCTGCCAACGAAAAAGAAAGGCAAGGCCATGAGGCCAGACTCCAAAATCTAAAGAATTTAAGCACCTGGATCTCTTCGGCAGAAAAGTGTATGCTACGGTGGGGGGGACTACACTCAGGATTGCAAACCAGCAGGCAATCCTGAGCAGATACGCTTTTAATTCCTAGTTGGCTGTGGAAAAATTCCAAGACAAACTGCCCCAGGAGGCCAAATCTGAGTTTGCTGTAGTGATAAAAGAGGGCAAGGTAGTGTTGAGAGCTCTGCTTCAATCGGAGCTCGATGGAGCAGCTGCGGCTGCCTGCTCAGTGTTTTCAGGGGTCATGATGAAATGCTCATTGTGGTTACAAGTGTCAGGCCTACCACAGGAGGTCCAAGCCACAATTCAGGACCTCCCCCTCAAAGACCCAGACCTCTTTTCATCCCAAACAGATTCTAAACTACAAAGCCTGAAAGACTCAAGGGCAATACTTAAATGTTTGGGCCTGCATACTCCAGCCACTCAGCACTTTAAGCCTCAGCCCTCTCCAAGATCCTGTCACTGCCAACAGGATTACAGGTGGAGAAGAAGTCAAGGGGGCAGGAAAAATAATGGTACCCACTCCTCTGGGGCCAACCAGGGGCATTCTCACCAGCCCCAGTCTCAGAAGAAGAGTTTTTGAAGGTGCTGCCCAAGAGTGACACACCAATCTCTAACCTGGACCCTTCTCCCGCCATGTTCTTCACCTGGTTGTCCCACATTTACCATGCTTGGCGCTGTATTACATCTAACCATTGGGTGTTACGCACAGTAAGACTGGGTTATTCCCTCGAATTCTCCTCCATGCCTCCTTCCCACCCTACTTCCCCATCCCTCTTCAGGGACCCTTCTCATGAGCATCTGCTACGCTAGAAGGTCCAGTCTCTGCTAAAAGGAGGAGTGGTGGAAAAGCCCCTCCCCCTGCACTTAAGAGGGAAAGGATTCTACATTCATTATTTCCTTATTCTGAAAGCAAAAGGGGGTCTTCGCCCTATCCTGGACCTGAGACATCTAAACAAATTCCTAATGAAACCCAAGTTCAGAATGGTTTCCCTATCTTCCATCATTCCTTCCCTTGATCCAGGAGGTTGGTTTGCAGCCTTCAATATGAAGGATGCATACTTTCATATAGCCCTAATACCTCACCACAGAAGGTTTCTGAGATTCACGGTAGGAGATCTGCACCTACAGTTCACAGTCCTGCCCTTCAGTCTGTCAGCGGCCCCAAGAGTCTTTACCAAATGCCTCTTGTGGTAGCGGGTATTCAGGTTTTTCCCTACTTTGATGACTGGCTGGTGAAGGCCAGAAGCAAGGCTCTGGTAGAGGAACACATTCAGACCATCAGGTTGACCTTCAACACACAGCTCCATTGTTCCCAACAGGTTAAAGACATTCTGCTCTGTGTAGGAAGCAGTCTGAGAGTCAGTTACCAAGCTAAATGGAAGTGTTTTTCACTATGGGCGAAGGAAAAAGGGGTAACACCCTCCCAAGATCCAGTTCCCCTGCACTTGACTACCTTGTCAGCCTCAAACATCAAGGGCTGGCCACCTCATCGGTAAAGGTTCGCTTGGCAGCAATCTTGGCCTTCTGCTCAGGGGAGAGGAGCAACTCCCTTTTCTCTAACCCTCTGGTGAAAAGATTTCTTAAGGGTCTGGATAGGGTTTTTCCAAGTACATGCCCTCCAGTAGTGCAGTGGGATCTAAATCTGGTGCTTTCCAGACTAATGGAACCTCCCTTCAAGCTGTTAGCCTCATGCTTCCTCCTTTATTTGTCATGGAAGTTAGCATTTTTAATAGCCATCACTGCAACTAGAAGAGTATCAGAACTTTGGGCCCTAATAACAGATCCTCCATATAGTTTTCTTTAAAGATAAAGTGTGGCTCCATCCCCACCTAGCCTTCCTACCCAAGGTAGTTTCTACCTTCCCTATGAGTCAGTCCTGTGCCTGAAACCACACACTTCGGACAGGCAGTGAAAGCTCCACATTTTGGATGTTCTCTGGGCGCTAGCCTTTTACTTGGAACAGACTAAACCTTTCCGGAAGTCTCCCCAGTTGTTCACCGCCATAGCTGAAAGGATGAAGGGTCAACCAGTGTCAACTCGGTGTATTGCTCTGTGGATCAGGGGCTGTGTCAAAGAATGTTATAAGCTGTCAAAGGTCCTGGCACCAAAGATCACAGCGCATTCTACCTGGGCTCAAATATCTTCGGCGGCCTTCCTAGCTTTCGTTCCTATCCAGGACATTTGCAAAACCACTATGTGGTCCTGTATCCACACCTTCATGGCACACTGTGCCCTAGTAGAACAAGCCAGAGAGGACGCTGCATTTGGCAGCGCTATCCTTTGGTCAGCTGATGCTTAGACTCCGACCCCTCCTTCTAAGGTAAGACTATGGGAAATTCACCTAAGGGAATCGACATGAACAATCACTCGAAGAAACGGTTTCTTACCTGTAAGTAGTGTTCTTTGAGATGAAAAACAAATCAAGGCTTCAAAGAGAAACTGTAGAATTGGAATTCATATGCAAATTTGACATCGGCTTTTCAGTGCTAAATAAGGTCTTTGGATTTTTTTCTCCTTACAATGGGTGATTTGACCTCATCTTCCTCTGTATGCTGTTCCTCGGTGTTTGAATCTAAACTACTGCACTGATTTGCTGTCAGTGTGACCTGATCCGATGACTTACGCTCCCCTGCATGTTTTCCTTCCATTCTGTAAGTTCCCTATCTTCAAAGCATCTGATGAAGTGGGATTTTCTCCCACAAAAGCTCATGTGATAGATAAATTTTAGTCTTTAAAAGTGCTATAAGACTTCTTGTTTGTTTTGCTGAATGAGACTAATGCTGCTACCCTTTTGGAACTTTTCTCCTGAAAGTGAGCCTTAGGCAGGATGGAAGCCCTAAAAGCATATGGATGGAAAGGAGGACCTCAGTTCACACCTTAGCTCTGCCTTGATTAAATCATTTGTTGATTTTTGCCATTTATAAAATATGGATCACAATACTTACAGAACTCACTTGGGGGTATTGTGAGGATCGATGTACACTGCTTAGGCCATATAAATGCAAGTCTTGTAGCTTCTGCGGTTTTCAGTTCAAAGATCAAGTTTTGACTTCTGCTGCTGTTCTAACCCTAAGATTTGTTATTTTAATGCTAACTGGATGTATAAAGGTAAAGGGCAGATTTGCAAAAAAGACAGCTGGTTAAACAGAGCTAACACTATCTTGTTTAAATCTGCTACTGCTCACTGTCAAGACTGGGCAAAGTGAGACAGGCCTGCTTATTTTCTGAACCAGTAATCATCTTGCAGGGTGGGAGTGAATCCTTCTCTGCAGTATTTGCCCAGCTCCTAATTAGGTCATTTCTTTCTGTGAGAAGTGGTGTTTGTGACTGCTGACTCCAGGATCAAAAGCAGTTATCCTAGCTCACTTGGGGCTTGTCTACACTATAAATGCTACACCAGCTGTGCCAGTGTAGCCCTCCGTGTAGATGCTACCTATACTTATGGGTGTTCTCCTGTCGGTGCAGGTAATCCACCTCCCAAGAGGCAGCAGCTAGGAGGACTGAAGGATTTTTCTGTCGATTTAGAGCTGGCTACACAGGAGCTAAAGTCAGTTTAACTAATGCTGCTCAGGGGGGTGGATTTTTCATACCCATTAACAAAATAGTTATGCCACGCTAATTTTCTAGCATAGCTCAGGCATTGGTTGCTCACTTTGCCCCCACTTTTTAAATTAAAATATCACCTGACAACAGTGTACAGAATTGTGAAATGATGAACTACTCATCTCAGCTTATAAGCTATCCAGACTGACACATGTGCAAGGAAATGGATCTACTTTTTAGTTTTTAGAGGTTGTATTTCCAGTTCTGCCTTTGGGCTTGTTGATGGAACAGTGTAGAGAAGTTTGTGCTGTTGCTGCCTGTTTGGAACCAGTCTGATAGATAATTACAGAACTGTAGTCCCTAGGGCCGTCAGTCTTGCACCTTTCACCAGCAGTAAATTTGCTACATGAAATTAAAAATGCTTCTTCCAGCTGGGTTGGAAGTAAGTGAACTGTGTGTGAGCTTCAGAGTATCTAGGGATATAAACAGTTAACTCCTAGGATGCGGTCATGACTGCCTTGCCTGCCTAGCAGAGTCAAGGTTTTGCAAGTGAGGGCAACCAACAAAAAGCATAATTAAGGAAGGAGAGCCCATTCTCCCCAAATAGTTGCGGAGATCTTTGGGGTAATAGCACTGCACAGCTTGTGCTGCAATTTTCTGAACCACTTCATTGTTCCTGGTTAAATGGTTTTTCAGCAGCTGAGAGAGGAGTCTGCCCCCGTGAATTTAAAGCAGGCTCCTGTGTCTTAAATAGGAAGAATGAACTAGAAGACTGCAGTCATTAGCTATGATGTCTTCTCTCTCATTCTTGAAATGTGTGTTTTTTCACCTCCTACTCTGGCAGTTATTCTGAACAGTGGTTTCAGGTACAGCTCCTGTGAACTTTCTGAAGTGTACATTTCTTGCAGAGTGTGTTCCAGTTCTGCACTGAGTGTATATGTTTAAACAACAAATAAACCAAAAAACAACCAACCAACCAAGCCCTTAAGTTTATATGCCTTGTGCAGTAAATTATGTTGAGGTCTGGTTTAAAACAATACTATTCACTTTCTTTTCCTGAAGAATGTGTGTGCATACGCATGCGCATTATATAATACAAATAAACTAGCTGCAACCTGTGAAAAATGATGGGGGAAAAATCAAAAGGGAATTTATGACATATTTATTTTAATCTATTAATAGCTCTTTAATTACAACTGTTTTTTGCAAAAGTTCTTTGGAAAGCTAAAACTTTTCCTTGGTAGTTAATATCCTTCATGTAAACTTCCAGATTTTCATGGTTTCTTCCCTGAGTGAGTGCCAGGGGTTAAAGTAGGGGGAACACAACAGAATGCCATTCCAGGGCCCCTTGTTTTGGGGGGGGGAGGGAGGGGCAGAGGAACGCACCAGAACGCAGCATTCCGGGCCCCCCTAAAAATAGAAGAATACACCAAAACACAGTGTTCCAGTGCGTTCCCCCTTACTTTAGTTTAACCCTTGGCTGCAGCCCGTATCCTGCTGGAAGATACATCCTCCAGTCTGTGGGGAGCTGACTCAGCTGAGACAGGCTGGAAGTTTTTGAACTTCCTGACTTGAGCAGCATGCTCGGGGTGGGAGCAGCCTGTGGCTGGAGAGCAGTCCCCAGCTGAAACTTCTCTGGCCAGCCTGCCCTGGTGCTGCTGCTTCCCAGCACTGAGCTGGCAGCAGGCTCAATGGGGACAAGCAGAAACAGCAGAGGTAAGGCCTCAGCTCAGCCTGGGGGAGCCCTGCATCGGGCTGAGGAAAGGCTTTCAGGGGTAGAGAGGTGCTGGCCTCTGGGATTGGGGGGGACAGAGCTGCTGGGAGACAAGGAATGCTGCAGGGTTTGTGGGGGGCAGGCTTTGTAACTGGGTTGTGGGGGCTATAGCTGGGGTGTGTGTGGAGCAAAGCGATAACCGATGCATGTGTTACTGAGAAGTGGTTGCAAATGCCTGCCTGGGCTGAGATTGCAGCTGTGGCCCACACATGCATGAAGGGGGCCTGGATGATATGGGAAGGGGAGCTGCCAATTAGGAGGGTTCTAGGTCTCACCAAATTATACTTTAGCTACTGGTGAGCATGCAATTGTTTGAAGAGTCTGCATGAAGTATTGGAAACAACTGAAAGCATAGCTGAGAGCTTTATAATTTGGATAAGTTCCAAAGGGGCAGCTCTGTCACCCTGGGTGTCATCCCTGGGTTTCACTGGCTGTTACTGACTAATTTTTAAATCCTTAGCCATTTCGCATTCATGAATTACAGTGAGGTATACAGCTACACTAACGTACGTATCTGTACCATGCCAAGACTCCTAGGCCATTGTGATGTCAAAAGTGACTCAACCAGTTGCTCCCAAGGAGCAATTGTTTCAGTCACCTCTGACATCACTATGGCCTGTCATATGGTACACTTCACATCATGCATGCACGTAGCAAATTAGGAGAGTTGATGCAGGTGCATACATATACATACGTGCTTGGCGGTGATGATACTAAGGCTATGTTTATACTGACGGCAGCAAAATTGTCACCATCAGCTTGGCATTCCGGCAGCAGTTAGCAGAGAGTCTGAACTTCATAGAATCCTAGGGTTGGAAGGGACCTCATAGGTCACCTAGTCCAACCCCCTGCCAGAGGCAGGACCACTCCCACTAAACCATCCCAGTCATGGTTTTGTCCAGCCAGGCCTTAAACACCTCCAAAGATGGAGACTCCACCACCTCCCTTGGCAGCTCATTCCAAGGCTTCACCACTCTCCTAGTAAAAAAGTTTTTTTTAATATCCAGCCTCGACCTCCCTAACCGCAACTTGAGACCATTGGTCCTCGTTCTGTCCTCTGTTATTACCGAGAACAGTCGAGCTCCATCTTCCTTAGAGCATCCCTTCAAGTAGAAGGGATGCACTGCATCCACTGAGATCACACAGTATTAACATAAGGATAGTACATCTGAGTCTGTTTACACTAGTGCTCTGAGTGACAATAGAGCTTAACACAATCAACTTCTTGTTAAGTGGCAGTGCAGACATACCCTCAGTCGTAAAGCAACACATCTCGTTTTTCTGGCACTATAATGGGGAGGGAAAAATACTGCATCATCCAAGGAAGTGACTGCTGCTGTGCTCCTGGAAGACGGCCCTGGAAGTCCTGGGGGCCATGGTGCATACGGGAAAGCTGCCCACAAGGGATTTGTGGTCTGCTTTCCCAAATGCGTATCAGTGGCTAAAAAAGTCGATAGCAGTTGCGGAAGGAATTTTATGTTCCTTTTTTAACTGCTGGTTGACAGCTGCCAGAAAGTGGCCCCAAGGGCTAAGATATTTATCCTGCTTCTTTGGCTGTCTGGTCTGCAGCTGATTCATTTCCTTAGGTGATGTTCTCTAAATCCAGGGTGGCTTCAACTCAGCAACAATCTAAAAATCCTCCATAGCCATTTTTCCTCTTTCTTCCCTCAAATGCCACCTGCTGTGAATTCATGATGGACATAATCCAGTCTGAGTCAATCACAACTTTGCTATTAGATACAACTTTGGTATTTCACAGCCAAGCAGAGATGTCACTAGAACTTATTAGCAATGTTGAGATAGAAAGTAATCCAAATATAATGGACTATTGTTATGTAATGATGGTCTGTATATTAAGCCGACCTTACTGGAGAAGTTAAGTTTGTAAATCTGCTTGCCCCAGTCCAGGCCATGCTAACTTTGACTTGGCATATTGCTGTTTTGTTCTACCTTGCTTTATATGGAGTTATAGATTCTGTCAACAAACCATCAAATTACCAGTTTTCACTTTTTCAGTTTACTCCCCAATACACACAAAGCATTTGCAAATTTCAATCTAGTGCAGAATTTAACTCATCCTCTGGTGAAGAACTCATTTATTCACAAGATTTCTTAAAAGTGTGCTCCCATTATATGAAAGAGCAATTTTCATGAATGAAAATTGTGTTTTATAAAGTGGAACGGAGACATTTTTGGTAAAACAAAAAAGCAGTTTTCACTTACAATATTTGCCTTGTGATATTAGTAGAGAAATGCAAAAAACTGAAGTGAAAATATGGTATATTTTTGGTTTTCATAAATCTGGCAAAAATATTTCTCTGGTCACTTCCTTGGATGATGCAGTATTTTTCCCTCCCCATTATAGTGCCAGAAAAACGAGATGTGTGGCTTTACGACTGAGGGTATGTCTGCACTGCCACTTAACAAGAAGTTGAATGTGTTAAGCTCTACTGTCACTCAGAGCACTAGTGAAGATAGACTC
This sequence comes from Podocnemis expansa, assembly GCA_007922195.1. Classification (NCBI taxonomy): domain Eukaryota; kingdom Metazoa; phylum Chordata; order Testudines; family Podocnemididae; genus Podocnemis; species Podocnemis expansa. The sequence goes on from ML682016.1 coordinate 17,774,218, forward strand.
AGATGTACTACCCTTGTGTTAATACTGTGTGATCTCAGTGGATGCAGTGGAAACACATGATCCTTGTTTGCACTAGTGCGCCTGATGTTGCTTCCATAAATAGCACCAACACTAGCAGGAAACAGGAAGAAAAACCATAAATGCAAACAGGATTCACAGACAGCCAACTTAGTGGGCATGTGGGTAAATGTGCCAATGAATTTAAAAGATATGACAATGTTAGAGGAGCTATGTGTAATGGAAGTAGAAAGGGAGTCAGTTTTCTTCATTACATGATAAAGGATATTTACGTAGTGGAATAGGTTACCAAAGAGCAGTTGACAAACACCTGTCTAAGATGCTTCAGGTATACCTACACCTGCCTCAGCATGAGAGTATGGATTATATGAACACTTGAGGAGCCTTCCAGCCCTACTTTTCTAAGATACAGTCTGAGCTCAGGCTTCAAAACAGTAAAACTTTTTAAAATAGCTGTCAAGCAAAACTAAGACAAGCTACTTAATTGTTAAAATAGTATTTTTCTGTTGTATTCAAGGAGCTTTTACATAAAGTCAATGCACGCCCTCAGATGGAGACCCTGCCGGTTTGCCCTGACCCCGGGAGGTTAGGGACTAGGACCCAAAAGGGAAGGGTCCCAAGTCCAAGGGGAAAGAGAGAGTATGGTCGCCTTTACCAGCAGGGGGGCGGTCAAATATTGGGACTAGACAAATAACAAATATAGTTCATTGGCACATTGTCTCACTATCTTTTAGTTTATTGTAAGCAAAAGGAATAACAGATATAAAGGAGATTAAGTATAAGGTAAACAAACAAATTAAACTTGTTAAAAAGATACAGAGGTTGCAGTTCATTGACAGATTACCCAAATGATAGCTATTATAAAACCAGAATAAAACAGAAAGATTAGCAAGTGAAGTTGCGTTAAATTGATGCTAGCCAGATCTAATTCCCTATTTGACTGTGATGCCCAGGCTAAGGTTCCTACGTGGCTGTGTTAGTTTTTTATTACTCAGACTATTTTCTGACTATATTCTTTAGTTTCTATGTGACTATATTCTCTGGTTTCTATGTTACTATATTCTTACCCAGTTGGTGAGAGAGCCGGTCCTGTACCCCAAAAGCTGGGCACTTTGGTTAGGTTACCGGTAAGTTCGATAAGTCAGCTCCAGAGACCACCCACAGTCAGGTTTCCAGAGCACCCCGAAGACCACCCAACCACCAGCCAGGTTTTCGGGGGAAATAGCTTCAAAGACGACCCACAGCCAGGTTTTTGAAGCTCTCCGAGGATTCCCATATGACAGGTCCTTGGAGGGTGCGCGCCACACAGGCTGCAAAAGCTGGGGTCCCTTTTTTAAAGGGTAGGGGTGTGTAAGTGCCATGTGTAAGTGCGAGACAAGAGGTTAGGGTCAGATGTAAGTGTGTGTGTAAGTGTGAGACAAGAGTCCGAATGGCTCTGGTTACAAACCACGCTTCCGCAGTAAGCAACTCAGACCTGCAATTTGCAAGTACTCAAACGGCTTACTTTTAGTTTTTATTTCCTGACACGTTTTTTTTTCTCTTCGAATGTATGACTTTTAACTCACCGGCTTCAAGTTCACTTAACTGTTTAGTTACTCTGCCTCAGATTAATGAAAGGCCTTTTTAATAGCCATGGATAGCCAATTCAGGACAGGCAGTTCAATACGCTTTCAAAATATAATTTTAAACATTCTATGACCATTACAATTTAAAGGGTCCTAGATAGCTAGGAAATAATAAAATGAGATTCTAGCAGCAAAAATATGAGCTAATTTGTTCAGGGGGAAACAGGTGGTTACACAGATTTAGTGAGAAGGGAAATGCATGCAAGACTGTAATATTGAAAGATACCTAAGGGTGATAGTGGAAAGAAAAATGATATGCAGTGTGATATGGTAACAAAGCTAAGTCCAGCGTGCATTTGATCTGCATACACACGGATGCATCTCATAATTAAGAAGTAAGGTGGACTAGACAAGCTACTCTGGAAGATTCAGTAGGGATCACTCCTGAAAGGACTAGACTAAGTGACATAATAAACCTCTAATTCCATTATTATTTTTCCCAAAGTCAAATTTTAGTCCTGTGGTACAGGTGAAACTTCACTGTCATGTTCTGTGTGTTAGCGTTGCAAAAAAATAATGCCTGAGTACAGTTTTTATCAGCTTCCTTGGGATGTTTCTGGGACAGTGTCTGGTAAAGCAGTTACTGTAGTTAAGGGATGTGAGGAAACCAGAGACTGCAGTAGTAAAGAACAGAGAGACTCCTAGTTTATTAACTGGTGGGGCAATAGGCAGTTGTATGGTTTTTTTGACCTGCAGACTCTTCCTTACTGCAGTGATGTTGGCCTTTGACCCAGGTGTATGGCAGAGAAATGGTATGCATCATAGAATCAATGTGTAAATTAAAATTCTGACAACACATGCTTAACTTTAAGCACTGATGGGGATTGTCATTAAAATCAATGGGAATATGGTGTGTGGAGTTAAGTATGTGTCTAACTGTTTGGAGGGTTTGGGCCTATATGGAGGAAGAGGAAAGGAATAGTGATGGAAAATAATAATAGGCATACAGGGGATCAAATTAAATAAACCTTGTTCTGGAAACAAAGTTACTATGCTTTCTACCAATGGTATCTCCAGCTTCACTAAGTTCCTGATCCAAAATTCATAGACGTGTAAAGTGAGACTCTTAGCTTTTCCAGAGTACACAATAAATATTATGCAAGTGTTTTCTCAGCTTGGTGGATTTCAAAACACATTTGATTTTATATTGAGCTAGGTGTACTCTAAGTGCAACCAGTGTTGGACTGAAAAAAAAAGCAAGGAATCCTGTGGCACTTAAAGGCTAACAGATTTATTTGTCGCATGAGCTTTCGTGGGAGAAAATCCTACTACGTCAGATGCTTTGAAGGTGGGGGAATTTACAGAATGGGAGGAAAATAAATGCATGGGAGTGTAAGACATGGGATCAGGTCATACAGTAACAGCAAATCAGAGCAGCTGTTAAAATTCAAACACTGGGAAACAGCACGTTGCGGAGGGTGAACTCAAATGACCTGCTGTAATGGGAATAGAAGCCATAGTCATGATTTAATCCTGCTTTCACATAATCTAATCTGCATGTCAGTTCTAATTCAGCTGTTTCTCTTTTGAAGTCTTGATGTCCCATTGACTTTCTTGAACACAGTTGTTAACAAATCATCTATTGAGGTGTTAGAGTGATTATAGGGGTTTGAGTAATTTTTCATACATGCAACAATAGGCTAGCAGCTTCCTAGTCATCTAGTTGTAAGCATATGTTCAAATATTTTATTAATTGTGAAAATGATATGCAGTAAAGGCAGCATGTTTCTGTAAAAGGAGGCTGAGACAAACAACTGAATTCTCACAGCACATCACATCAGAAGATAGAAGGATGCTTCTCAGGGAACCTATGCAGGACACTGATGATAATGCCTGTGAACTGCATGTTTATACCTGAGACTTCATAAAACTATTGCAACAACTTCAGACAACCAAGAGGAGGTGCATAAGGAGCAGGAGCCCAAGAATCGGTCATGAATTGTGTTGGGGGGAAGAGGGGCATTAGCTGCAGAGCTGAATATGAGTTCATGCATTTAAGAATAAGATTCTAATTTAAACTGCCTCGCCCCCTTTGGGTTATTGGCGTACAGGTATGAATGGAGGTAACAGCTCAGCTAGACTCTGTTATCATTGCTGTAGATAATTCATGGTAAAGGTACAGCCAGGTTACAGCTCAGGTCCAAATCTTCAAAAACTACATAGATTGCAGTGTCTTCCCTGGGATATGTACGTTGCAGCACCCATGATTTTGGTGAGGGAATTTGTGTCATAACTAGAGCCCTGCAGATCTGCAGATGTCTGTGGAGTATTTCTTGCGGTGACAAATCTGCGTATTTGTATCTGTGCAGGACTCTACCCATAACATTAATGAATTGTCTTTGAACTGTCTGTAGAAGGGGCTAAATGTATTTGGGGGATTTGTTTCCCTCCCATACACACACACTTCCTGGTACTTATTCCTTTCCTTCTTGTTGACTTTGTAGCTTGTTTTGCAGAACCCCTCTGGGCATTTTTAATAACGTGAAGTGAAAATGAAAGAGTACCAACCACTTCCCATAATTTATGATGAATCTAAATGAAAAATCTCTTTAAGGAGCACAGGTTTTAAAGCCTCATCGATGCTGTTTCAGCATGTACACAACAAAGAATTCTAGAGAGAGAGTAAAATGAAAGGTGGTCTTTTGTACAAGAAGTGCCTTTTAATGTCAGATGCTAGATCTGAGTTCATAACCTAAAGGGGATCTTATATCCTGCCTGGCTTTTGAAATTCGTGGAAGCTCAAGGATTACAGACTGAAAGTTGCTAAGGAGAGTTAGTTGAAGCTACCAGAGTGAGGAAGGGTGACTTACTGGACTGGGAATGAGAACACCTGAGTTTTAGTTCTGCTTTTGTCACTGGTTTGCAGGGTGACCTTGGGAAGTCACTTGCTTGGCTCGCATGTCAGTTTCCCCACCTGCACCATGGGGATAATGATACTGATATTAAGTGCTTTGAGGGCTACTAATGAAGCTGCCATGTAAGAGCTTTTTCAACTGTATATTAGTAATAAGGGAGGAGGGAAGGAAATTTTTTCCTAATTAACTCATGGCTTTTTCATCTTGTTTCATATTGTTATAATAAGGCCATCTGCGAGCTCTCTGCCTAATCTAAATTGGAAGATTAGGTCTGGCATCCGTGAGACTCGTAAGTCTATTAGTGATAAAAGGTATAGATGCTGGCTATCTCATTGGCAGCTTGGATGAGTGAAGTGGTAATCCTGATGACTAGATCCATGGGAGGATCTAGTTATGTATAGATCCCAGCTAAGAGTTCATCTCTATTTGGATGAATCAAGAAGTAATCATGCCTGCTAGATCCATGGGAACAGAGAGAGATTTTGTTTTGTTTTGTTTTGTTTTGTTTTTCCCAGAACATCAGCTCGAATAAGGAATTGTCTCCTTCGTGAGGTTTTTCTGAGTAAAGAAGCGTAAAATGGCCACGATGTTGCTCAGTCGGCAGCTGACTTTTTCTCTGCAACAGAACTCTAGGCTATTTGCATGTGGTAAGTAAAGTATTCTCCTAATGCCTGTTTAAAATACTATCAGTGTAATTTACTATTGCTAGATTTTGTCTGATAGTCTTATATACTCCCTGTGAGGGCCCTTGTCCCTGTAGGGGGGTGGGGTAGGCTGGCTCAGAGGCTGGGTTCTGTGCTTCTGCCCTGCCCCTGGGCCAGCTGGTTTGCCTCTGTGGGTGGGGTGGGGTGGGCTGGGGCTGACTGGCATGCTGTATGGCCTCCAGTGCAGCCTTCACCCTGGAAGGCCACATCGCACCAGTCACCAGTCAGCCCTGTTGGACGCAATGAAGTACAGGGCCTGGAGCTGTCACCCTGGCTACCGCAACCCCATGGAAGGCCTTGTGTCTGGTTCTGTCTTTTTGGAAGTGGGATCAGATTTTAACAACAGCTCCAGCTCATCCCAACTAACTTTTTCTTTTCACCAAAAGGACAGTTGTTATTATCTTAAATACAATGTAAAAAACTGCTAAATAGTGGGAGGCTTCTTCTACAAATTCCATCCAGCTACCGGGAAATGAACAAGTGATTTTGTTAAAAAGAAAGCCTTATTTAATATTTTATAATTCAAACACTTTAACTATTTTTCTTTCTTTTCTTTGTCTTTAATAAAAGATTAAAAGCATTTCTAGTGGTGTGTTTGCCATAGGACCAAGCCCTGAACCTTGTTTAAAACAGTTTAATGCTGGGCAGCGTTCATAGCTCTTTGTCTCATTGGGCACATTTATTCCATCTAAGTTAATATAACAGAAATTGTAGTGATTTTGATTTGCACCAGTACCCAAAGCTCTCAGGTACATATCAAAGCCATCACAAAGAGCCAACTCATTGGATATCATTTTATGTTTCAGTATTTAAATGACAATATTTAATTTTGGGCGGAAGAAAGTGACTGTTCCCTGGTAGAAGTTTGTGCGTCTGTGTGCTGTCATGCTTCAAATGTGAGCACATAACCGAGCACAATAATTAGTACAGCTTGCCTCTACAACAAATGTATTATTAATAAAAGAATTGCTATGCTTGATTATTCTTCACTTTCAAAGTGCAAATATGGGAGTCTGCAGTGTGCTGTCCATCAGAGTGAAATAAACTTGACAAAGAGGTATGTTTAAAGAAATGGGGAAATTGATGAGATGAAGTTCCTTGCAGCAGGTTATTGTAAAAAGGTGAGTAGCTCCACAATTAAGTGTTGAAGAATGAGTGGGAGAAAAGTTACACTGAAACATCATAATATTAATAAAAGAAATTGTCACGAAACTTTTGACAGTGGAAAAAGAAATGGGTATAGTTAAACTTAGGTAGATCTTAAGGTTTGGGAAAGGGTGGAAATCTGACTCTGGGGCGGAAGCTCATTTCTAATGTAAACATCACTTGCAGTGTTTCTAAGCAATGGCTGTGCAGCACTGTGATAGCCCTGGTCTATACTGCAGCATGATTTTGGTGGCATTTGAAGGGAGATATGGAAAGTACTTAACATACCTTGCATATCAACCTTCTGATTGCCTACTGCCTATTTACTGCGGTGTCTTCAGTGTGCTGAGCTGGGGGGAAGTTCCTTCCCCTTGAATCAGTGCTACTCCTTCTATGGGAGTTGTCTTCCAAGATCAACTTCCTGATCAGCTGAGCGGGTCTTCACAGACCCTGTCAGTTGATTCGCAAGACTGATCTGGTGGCAGCGAATTTGCCGTCAGTGAAGACCTGTCCTGTGCCTGTGAGAAGAGAACCAGACAGGCAAGCTGACTAGTATGGTCACATTCCAAGCTAATTAAAATGCAAAAGCTAAGCCAACAGCATCGAGTTGAACTTTTAAAATTCTGTTTTGTTTTCTAAAGTATTTATTGATAAACACCAAATTAAAATATTTGTGGTTAAAAGTCCTTTTTAGATAAGTGTCCCTTATTTTTGTTAAGATTGAGCTCAGGATGGCTGACCCCAAAAATAGATTCTATTATTTAAATGAAAAGATGGCAGAGTTAGCAAATGAAACTGAAAATAGACTGTGCACATCAGCTGTGTGGATTTATTAGAAATATATATAATCCTTCAGTGGTGTAGCCAGGCTCTCTGGCACCCAGGGTCCAAACCAGATTTGTTGTCTGCCCCCCCCCCCCCAGTGCAGCCCCCTGCACAGGGTAGGAAGAGTCCCAGCCCCACAACTGCTCCAGAGACAGGAGGATTTCTAAGGTCCAGAGCACCTGAACCTGCTGCTGGCCTACATGGAGGCGCTGGGCTGTCCTGCACCAGTGCCAGTTTAAAGGGACCTGGCCTGGGCTCTCCAGTTTTGGGGTGCTACCTGGCACTCCAGCCCTCCTTAGTGCATGGGCCAGAATAGTGGCATGTGGCCACGGTCTGCAGTACTTGAGGCGGCTCTGTTCACTGCTTGGGGGGAGGGCACTTGGGCCAGAGGCCACCCTCCATCCGCTGTTCCACCACGTTCCAGCCTGCCCCATCCGTGGCCAGCTGTTGGACTGCCCCAGGGGGTGGGGCAGATAGGGGTCTGGCTGCTGTTTCCCAGGGCCTGGGGGTGGGGTGGCCTCTGGCACCCCTCATGCCAGCCAGCCCCACACCTAGAAAGCAGTGGCCACATGCTGGTCCACCTCATCCTCACAGTGGTCCAGCAGCTGGCCAGGGGTGGGATATGGCAGAAAGCTGTGGAGCAGTGGAGGGAGGATCACCTCTGGCGTGGGCACACCCCCCAGCCCCGAATGGGGACGCCTCAAGTGTCACCAGCCGCTGCCATTCTGACCAATGCACTGGATGGCACCCTGAAACTGGACCGCCTGCCCTAGATGCCTCTAATCTGGCCCTGATGTGGGGCTGGCCTGGCACCTGGGGGCTTGTCCACCCATTACCCTTCTATTCTTATGCCAGTGTAATCCTGTCTTGATGTTTCCTGAGATATAAGTAGGGTCACTTGCAGGAGAATCAGTGAGTGAATGAGCTTTTATGTTATAGAAATAGTAGTCATTAGATGTTCCCTCCTCTCTGGATTGCTGTGATTTCCAGAATTTTTTTAAAAAGAATGTTTCTGTCTCCAGTCTAACATACTGGAAATTGATTGGAATTTGCAGCTTCAGCTCTGAATATTTGTTTCACTTCTCACTAGCATTGATGGTCTTTGGTGTGCACAAGTGCATGCGGTCACTGTGACACAAGTTCTAGATTTTGGCCATATGCATACACACACACACATTTTCTATCAGTGAAACAAAGCACTCATCGAGAAGCACGATCCAGTGGTAGGGAGCTGAACTGGGACTTGAGAACCCTAGGTTCAATTTGCAGCTCAGCCAGTCAACTGTGTGACCTTGGGCATGTCCCTTAGTCTCCCTGCATGTAGGGATGTTGGCACTTACCTGCTTCACAGGGGAATGTTGTGAGGATAAATATGTGGAAAACTGAGAGATACTATCAGATACTTTCATGGTCTTAAATAGATAGATACTATTGTATCAATCTATACTAAGTCACAAATAGATTGTAAAATGAAAAGCCCTGATTCCTTGCTGTTAGTTCTGTTTCTTTATGTATATTAACATTTGTCCCAAGCTCTGTTTTTCATAGATGTAAGGGAGGTTTCTGAAGGGAAATGCTGAACAAATCAGGGCTGGGAGCAGAGTGATGTGCACTCTCATTTGCATAGTGCAATTGGTTCTAATGTCTATTACAACTACAGGAACGTTTGTGTTCCATTTTTGTGCTGTAGGATTTGAGGAGGGGGTCTGGTATCCCTGGGCTATGTTCCCTCTAAGCTGTGTGCGTGTGCGCATGCACGCAGCCTGTGAAACCTGCACACACAACAAAATAAGGCACGCACAAAAAAAATTCAACAGTGTAAATATTTTTATGCTACTTTAAGAAAGCTGTTTCAAGTAGCATGTTTCAAATAAGGTTTTGTAATTTACAGTATAAGTTCCATCACTTGGGACTTGAAAGACCCAAGCAAAATTGTATTGAGCCATTTAACATCTCTATCAAGAGTGAATGCTTTGCTTTTCACTTGCTAAAAGGCTCCTGAAAGAAAAGCGATCCTTTAAAATAAGCAAAAACAAGTTGGGTTAATTTCAGATTTATTTTCTTTTCTGTAAGAGATTCTAATGCAATCAGATTGTCAAGGTGGGGCTTTACAATGTAACTTTGTATAGACTCCTGTGATGGAAGGAAACAAATCCTAATGATCAGGAAAATGAAATGAAAAACTGAAAGGATAAAAAGTCATTTAAGGCAGAAGGAAAAAAATATTGCCAGTGGTGCAATAATTTTTAAAAAAGAGACTTTGTATTTCTATTTCCTCAAAAATGTGTTAGAAAAATAATCATTTTCTTTCACAAATCCGTTTATGCTCTTGCTTCTTGCAGCTTTGATAAGGTTTGCTTTAACTGTCAAAAATTAAAAAATATTAAACAACCTTTATTATATTCCACTACCAGACACACACATCTCAATTGTACCTCATTTTGCTTATTTTAATTCTGAGAGTATTTACACTCCAGGCATACTAATTATAGTTAGTTTCAAAAGGGATAGCCATGTTAGTCTAGTCCAGTAAAAAAACAACAAGGAGTTGTGTGGCACTTTAAGACTAACAGATTTATTTTTTGCATGAGCTTTCGTGGGAGAAGATCCCACTTCCTCAGATGCTTCGAAGATGGGTGAACTTACAGAAAGGAATGACACTAAATGCAAAATATAAATCTGTTAGTCTTAAAGTGCCACACAACTTCTTATTGTTTTGATACTAATTATAGCCTCCCTTTTATTGTTGAAAATGATTTGGATTAAAAAAAAACCTCATAAACTCCAAAACTGAGATGTTAGAGACACTTTATATTAAAGGAAGATACTCACAGTGTTTAAAGTTTACTGTATGCCTAATCAATTTTTTGCCATTCGCTTAGGGGATTGTTGTCCCATATTTAGCTTTTGAGAGGTATGATTGGGCATGATAATGTAACAGACTCTAACCTAGCTCTATTTGATGCAAATTCTTTAGGCACAAAAGATGGCCCTGGTTACAGAGATGTGATGCTGTGAGAAACTGTCTTGAAACATGTTTTCTGCCCTTGCCACCTTTAAAAGTTTTGAATTTCTCAGATAACTTTACTTAAGGTGTTGCCCTGAGGGAATCTGGGAAGCGGTTGCTACCTTGTGATTGTGATTTGCAATGCATGGTAATTTAATATGTTTACTGAGGGCAGAATAGGTGTATTTTCAAGGTTGATAGCTAGTTATTAAATACAATCCCCAAAACATGTCAGTCTTATGATCAAATCTGAAGCTACCTACTTAATTTCAATCTATGTTTTGGACATTTAGGGCCTGATCCACTTTGAATCCCTTTTACCCCAGTTGGGCAGCATAACAGGTACTTAAATTCCAAAGGGGCAGCGGTGTTAGTCTAGTAAAGCAAAAAAAGCAAGGAGTCTTGTGGCACTTAAAGACTAACATTTATTTTTTGCATGAGCTTTTGTGGGAGAAAATCCCACTTTGTCTGTATATGTATTCTGGAAATCTGACAAAGACAGGCAACAAAAACTGAGTGGTGTAGATGATGGTAGAGGCTAGACAGGCAGCAAGTTTCATTGTCTCACATTTGTTTAGTAAATTAATAAAACTACAGTACATCAATTTAACATTTTTATTGAAGTTTGAATGAAAAGACATCTATGAATTACTTTTGAATTAAGATACTTAGGCATGCTGATACTTCCATCACCAAAAAACTGTTGCCCAGGCCTCATAAATTGTTGCTCAGTAAATACCACAACTTGCTCAGCTGCATCAGCAGCTTAGAGGGAACACTGGTGAGGACCACAGAAAAAGCTTTGTTATAGTCTATAAAGCGCTTTCAAACCCCATATTTTATAGAGGTTCCTTTTAAAAAGCTGAAGCAGTCTGTTACTGATGAGACATGGTAGTTTTGTGCCTTTCTGCTTCATTAGAGATGTCAAGTCTGCTATCTTTCCTCCATTACATGCATGGCTACCAAACAGCAGTCTAGCCGTAGGTCAGCATAAAGATAACTACAGTATGATCCAGCCATCTGAGCTGCAGTGCATGCTGTTTTAGTCATGCAGTATTCTTTTGTTTTTCAAAGCCTTTTTTCTATTTTGAGGTATACTTCTTCTTTTACACCCTTAAAATTATTTTTACTAAGTAAATGGTAACACTTTTCATTTGAGGACTTGGAGGAATTTTCAAATGGCCACTGCACATCTGAAGGTAATGAGTCTCTCTCATCTCACACATGGGAATCCAGGGATTGATGTGCTTAATGTAGCACATTAAGTCAGTAGCAGAGATGGAAATAGAACCTAGGATTTCTGACTCCCATTTCCCCACCCCTAAAAAGCAGGTCATTGCAAAGATAGGGAGATCCAATTCTGATTTTACTTGTTCTTTAGTATTGCTATGGTCTTCCTTTAAGTTATTTCTGATTTACACTCATACAAGATCAGATTCAGGCCCTGACCCTTCTCTTTACAGAAGACAACACAGCTGTTCTCAGCTGTTGGATATCCTTATAAAGGTGAAGAACTGTATATTTATTTTGGGGGAGCATATAATTAATTTTTTATTGTTGTTTATTTCTTGCAGGATACAGACTGATCAGTCAAACTGCAGCTAAAATTGATGTGGACTTTGATTATGATGGGCCGTTAATGAAGACAGAAGTTCCTGGGCCTAGGTCCAGAGTAAGTTCACAAAGTTGTGCACCCCTGCCTTCAGTCCCCAAAAAGTCAAATTTTGATTGATCAAAATGCTTTAGTGTGCCTTGTAAATAAAAACCAGGAGCTAAAGATTGCAATGATAAGTAAATATGATTACATGATACAGTTAATCTATGTTCTTTCAAGAGCCCCCAGAATGAGGGACTACAGTGGAAAAACAGCATTGGGTGGAATTCCCAGCGGCAAAAATACATGTTCATCCACTTAGATCGGGTATTAAGGCAGTGGTGCAGTTGCATTAGGGGCCACCTTAGATGAGAGCCACGAGAGATGTCAGGCCTTCTGGCTCCCCAGGCTTGGAGTGGGTGGGATGGGAAATCCCTTTCTCCATGGTGCCTTCAGATGTGAGCAGCCAATAAGGACACAGAGAAGAGTATGGGGGGATCACAGTGCTGGGGGATGCATTGGAGTGCAGGAGGGGCAGAGATGAGAGATACAGCCCTCACAAAGACAGAGTGCAAGTAATAGCTTTGGCCAAAACTGGGGATGGTTGGGGGAAGAGGTGGGTGTGGTAGGGTGAAGCAGCAGTTGGTGGAACTGGGGAGCTGAATTGGAGCTGTTGAATGTGGGAGAAGGAAGTTGGAGCAGAACCTGGGGAGTCTGGCTCAGGGATGGAGGAGAGGGGGGGACTTGGGGCAGAGTTGGAGGACAACTGGGGAATGGGAGGATGGATCAGGGGAATGGCAGGCAGGAGGGGAGCTAAAAGCATGTAGAGGAGTGACTGGATGAGGGCTGGTGAGTTGAGGGCTAGACTGAAAGAGACTGGAGTGGGATTGAAATAGAGCTGGAGAGGATCAAGGGAGGCAGAGGGAAAACTGGAGGCTGTAGTGGAATTCAGCATGAGCTGTGGGTCTGGAGGGCCGAGGGGGCTGGATTAAGGCTATGGAGGGGTCTGGAGAAGGGCTAGGAAGGATAGGGTCTGGGCAGGCAAAGGATTGAATTTTGATTATGGGGATACTGGAAGGGGGGTGGATTTTAGAATCAGAAAGGGTGCCCCTAACATACTCTTGCACCGAGGTCCCTCTGGGCCTTGTTATATCACTCTTTTACTTACCCTGTGTCTATAGGGATCTTGCTGAGAGAGTAGAGTATCTCAGTAAAGATTTGCAGTTGTCGCTGATCAGAGAGGAGATTTTGCCCTTTGTGTCCAACCTCCAGGGTTTCTGATCTCTATTGCTAGTCTTAAGAATTAAAAGTAAGTGAATCTAATGAAAACTTCCGTGTACCGGAGAGCCAAGGCTATTCATTTGTCTTCTAATCCTCCAGCTGAAGCACAGAACAGGGAACTGATTACAAATTAATATATTCATTTTGAAAGTGAAGTGAGGGTTTCATTAGTTGGACATTATTTCACTCTGACAGAATCAGGTGTTTAATAGAAACCATTGTAGCAGTTTGTTGAAGTGCACTAGCTAAATCCATCATGCTTTTGATTTTTTTTTTTTTCTCCTTTCAGGAGTTAATGAAACAGCTGAATGGAATTCAGGTAACTCATCACGTTGTGGGTTTTTTTTTTTTTCCTGCCTGTCTCAGTATTTCTGTTTTAAAACCAGATTTTAAAGCTTTAGGTTTATACTGTAAAACCAGTCAAGAAAGATTTAAACCAGAGTAGATGTTACAGGCTGATAATAGCCTGAAAAAATTTCAAGGAATGAACATAAACTTCACTGAATGATTAAATGTTAGTGAATTGGGGTTTATACCTTTGGGGTACACTGTATTTCAAACACAATTGTGTATGTTGTGATATTCTCTTCCTGCGGTCTGTTCTGGTGTTCCTTTGTGCCTTCCTGATCACCCATTTCTGGATCCCAACTTACCCTGCTTTGCCAGGTGGACTGGCCAGTCCACACCAGCCACTTGTGTGTAATTGGTCCCAGGCAGTGGAAGTGTGCTCCTAGCCGCTCAAGAGACAGTCCCTCAGAGGGCATCCCTGGCCCCCAGATGTCACCCAGGGAACTTCTGTCCTGCAGGGATTGGGACCCTTCCCTAGTCACGGTAGATGCCTATACGCTGGTTCATCAATTAACAAAGACACTTGTACACAACTGTCTTCTGCTCTAAATTAAGCATCCACACATCCATTCTCTCTCTAAAGTCTACACTGCTTTAGATAAAACAAACACTAGTTTATTGATTTAAATTATTTTTAAGTTGGTACATAGCAAATCAATGAACATCTGTTAATCAATCAGTCATGGAGTTGCCACAACCAAACAAAAGATAATTTGCTATCTAACTTAGAATCACTACTACGGTTACGCTTAGCTCACCAATCAAATTAGTCTACGATGATTTCCAGCCACTCTCCACCTGTAGCTCTTATACAGTTGCTTGCCGATGGAGATGCTTCAAGATGGAGGTTTTCTGGCAAAAAGCCTCTCCCCAGTTTAAACTGTGACTTTTCTCTTCCCCCTTTTGGCCAGGTGATTCATTTTGTTTAGAAAGGGCAGGTGATCTCCCCCTTACCAACCAACATGCTATAGACGTTTAGCTAGTCCATGGTCATATGTGTTTTCTCTGGATATATGCTTGCAGCCTTGATTGTTGCTCTTACTTGAGCCATGTGAAATTCCTTTGGGAGCCTGTTTTTGTTCTGTACACACGTATGATGTTGCAGAAAACATGATACTGTAACAATAATGCAGACAATATCATGAGCATTCCAGAAAGACCTTCCCTGGCATGTTTTGGAATAAACTATACAATTAGGTTGCAAGGGCGAGCGTAAAGGTTACACAGATCACGTTACAGTTCACATATGTGTTACTGTGGCATTGTGTGTTCCTTCTCACATAGTGAAGGGGATGCTAATTACTTTCTTCATTATCAGCCACTGAAACCCCCCTCCATCCCTTCAGACACACAGACTAGCTGAAACTAAATTCTCCAGAAACCTGGGGATAAATAGCCTGAGTTTAGACTGACTCAGAGATTCCTTCCTGATCCAGCCAACAGACAGGACCTCTGGTCTACAGAAGGCCCCATCCTGAAGATGGATGGGAAGGACATGGCCTACTGAGACCCATAAGACTGGGTGCTTGTTTTGAGCTGAAGCTTTTCTGAGCTTGTAACCACTAGGAGGCCACTAAGAGGGTGGGGTATTGAAAGACTGCTCTTGCCTGAGTCCATCTTACAGTTTGGGGTGATTTTTGGTTAGCTTATTGGCAGGCGTGTGGGTTCTTTTCTTATTTTCAGTACGTTTGTCTGTTAACTTAAGAGTAAAGTAGGTTTGCCTGGAAAGAGCTATGTGGTACTTATACTGTAACAGTGACTCTGTTACCAGTCTCTTGAGGAGAAAACAAGCAGGTTTGTTTAAGGCAGACTGTCATTGCTGGGAGTAATACAGGGAATTGGGCCACTGAATGGGGAATATGGGTGAAGCTGCCCTGAATTGTGACAGTAGTATTTTATGACTAAATTATAGTACAGTATTAAATGGAAAAAAAAAAACCCCTCTTAACTAGTTTCAATACTGTTGAAAGGTTCTGTGAAGGTGATGTGCCCTGTTGTTTATTATTTACTTCTTTAGGGTGTTTTTTAAATTACTACAGTATTAAGTGAGGGATAAGAGCATAGGAGTCTTTAAGCTTAAAAGTACATTAATATAACTGTATATTACCTTGACCAAAAGAGCAATTATGCAGTGTGTACAATATATTGAGTTTATATGGAGAAACGACACCTTTGCCGTTCAACTTTCCTAACAAATAGGTGCCCCATCCACACTTGTCCTGAGAGGGGGTATCTTGCAGACAGTGTGTGTGCAGGATGATTAGAGGAGAAGATTGAGTCAGGAACACTGAGGTTTACTCTCTCTTCTGCTATGGACTCAGCGTTTGACTTTGTGCAAGCCATTAACTTCATTTAATTCACATATATTTGTAAAACACTTAGGGAGCCTTAGGTAAGGAAGTGTGAAATACTGTATTATATTCTGTTTCCTCTTCTGTCCCTATTGCACTTCTTATTAAAACCCCTCTTTATAAGAGGCTACCATCAACTTCATTCCCATACAAAAAAGATGTCAGTATTTGTATTATATCAGTAGATACTTTGATAAGGTTTTGCTTTATATCTACCTCATTTAGTGTGTGCATGTGTGTGCGCGTCCACGTTCGTGTCCAGACTGAACTGACTATTCTGGCACTTAACCACATTTAATGGTTTGGTTTTTTTTTTCCCTGTAAGAATGCAGAAGCTGTGCACTTTTTTTGCAATTATGAAGAGAGCCGAGGGAATTATCTTGTAGACGTAGATGGCAACCGCATGCTGGATCTCTACTGTCAGATTGCTTCCGTCCCAATAGGTAAGAGCCAGATTGTATTAAAGCTCTTGGTTTGTGTGGACCTGCTCCTTTCTTTCTCAGTCTCTGTGGGAGAAGCTGATTGATTAACAATGAAGTAGGTGACACAATTTGTGCTTCTGCAGTCATACTGCGTCACTGCTCTGGGTTCCACAAGTGTACCTCTGTCTAGCTGGAGGCTCTACATTAGGATTCAGTACACATGGGTCATTTGAAACATATATTGGGACCTACAAGGAGCCATAATTTTAATCTTGGGTTGAATCACAGGGACTACTGTAACTTTTTAAAATTAGTTCTTTTAAATTTAGTGCCTGAATGCAATATTTGACCAAACGTATTGCCTTCTGAGACAAAAGCTGTCTTGCCACTCAACCTGTCTTCCCAACGACACATAAAACACATTAATTCAAAGGCATTCTTACCTGCCCTTCTATCTTCTGTAGATACTGCATATATTGCTTCTGAAATCCATTTTTTCCTCTAATTCCTTATGGGTCTTGGTAACAAAATACATTTTTGGCATATTATGAGGCTGGCCCTACAGAGTTCAGTTCTAGCTCCCTTTGTATATTGTTTATGTGGATCACAGCAATTGAAACAAATTGGTTCTAAGCAGTGGTGGCCATACTTACGGACTCTGTGAGCCACATACGACAATCTTCAGAAGTTAGAAAGTTGGAGCTGAAGTCCCAAACCCCAGCAGGTATGCCTCACAGGGCTGAAGTCCCAAGCTCCCCACTCGCATCTAGTAGATGGAGAATGGGGGGAGGGACTGGAAATGAGGGGGCTCTGCAAGCCATATTTGAATTGTAAGAGTCACATATGACTCAAGAGCTGTAGTTTGGCCACCCCTGTTATAAAGTATTTAAACTAGATCACTGTACATGAACTTGCTAGATACACTTTCATATCGTTAGACTTAAGGAAATCCAAAACTAAGCCAAGCAATGTTCTTTAAATGAACTTATCTTGCTCTGAGTTTAAATTCACACCACTTTCCACTGGTGTTTTGTTTCCCTAAAATGCTTTTGTAAATGTCATTCTGGACCATGGGTCTGGGGGTTTGGGACGTGAAAGGAAATATTTATCCTCTAGTCTGAAAGTTCAGATACACCCCAGGTCATTAACTGAAGTTGTTAGTGTATGCCAGTTGGTTAATAGTCTTGACCCTGATCTTACGGAGGACAGCTATCCATACTGAAAAACTATCTCTAGCTCAGGAGCGTCGCTGCCCCAGGGAATGGGGCACCAGCCCAGGCCCCGCTCTCTGCCCGCAGGCCACACTCCTGGCTGTGGGCAGGGCGGTGAGTGGCAGCTGCAGCCGCGGGGCCACCCAGCCTTGGAAGGGGCTGGAACGGCCGCTGCTGCCGCGGGTGGCTGGGCCCCGGATCTCCGGCCTGATCTGGCCAGCGACCGGGAGAGGCAGGGCCCCGGTGCTGGCATTGGGGGCATGGGCCCTGTGTGCCAGGCGCCAGTGATGACTCTGTTCTAGCTGTTTTCCTTGTTGATGCTTTCAACAGAGAGGCTAAATAGAAATGAAAACTGAATTGTACTTCCACCCTTAGAGGTGGTATCTGTTGGCCACCACTGATGCAAGTTGACTGGAAGTGCAGGGAAAGCTTGGTGTGATTGTACTTCAGTTATACAGTGGATGGAAGAGTTACCTATCTAGGGTTGTCAAGTTGGCACCTTTCATTTAAATTAGTTAAAATAAAGGTTTTCATGGATGCAATGTGTTCCATGTATTTTAGCACCACTTTCCCCTTCTGTGCATTGTTCCCTCTAAGGGCCCAACGCAGCTGAGCAACATATGTTGCTTGCTGTGCGGCCCCGATCCTGACCCCCCACGCCCCTGCTCAAGCTCCACTGCCTGCCAGGCCTTTTGGCAGTGGGGGCGGAGCAGCCAGCCCATCCGGCTGCACCTCCCTGGGGGGCAGAGGGGGCCAGCACTGAGCTCTAGCATGCAGTCAGGGCCCTGAGCCACTCCCAAAGAGTTTGGGCAGCTTTGTCCACCCCCCGCACCCCCAGCCTGAATGGGCCTGATCCATGGCCTGGGGAGGCCAAAGACGAAGTGGCCCAAACTCTTTGGGAGCAGGCCACTCCAGGGCCCTGACCCTGCATGCCAGAGCTCAGTGCCAGCCCCCCAGGAGGCGTGGCCAGCTGGGGGTAGTCTGGGCTGGGTGCTCTACCCCCGCTGAGGTGAGGCCAGGTGGGTGGAGCAGCCTCCAGCCCTGACAGCCCACGCCCCCCCCCCCAGTTCCCCAACCCCCGGGAGTTGGAAGGGGGGCGGTTAGGGCCCCCTTACCTGGCTGCCAGAGTAGCATGGCCAGGCCCTTGGCTGCTCCTTCGGTAGGAGGAGTGTTCACTGAGCATACGCAGAGGGTCTGTGCATGCTCAGTGAGAGCTTACTCTGAGCAGGAGTTTTAAAAACTCCCAGCTCAGTTGGTCTCCGGGCAGGGACTGCAGCTGCTGGCCATGCGCGGCCAGCAGCATTCCCTGAGGGAGGCAGCCCCAGGGGCTGCGCAACCACACAGCTTAGACGGAAGATTGCTTCTGTGGGTGCTGACCAGACCTGACACTGAAATACCGGATAGCATTTCCGTTTGATACTCATAAGACTTGAAAGCACTGTATGAATGCTAAACATTATTATAGAAATGCTTGTTTTAAATGTTTGCCATTTCCCAGTCTCTTCTGAAATTAGTGTAAATATGTAGCTTCTGGATGTGAAGGCTGCATTAATTGTAAGTGAAAATGTCTGGTTGCTTTGATGTTTAGATTTGTATTTCTGTCACAAAGAATTGGAAGAGGAGGCAAAAAGCCAGTCATGGAATCTAATATGATAAAACTGGATAAAAAATTAGGTTACAGTGTTGATTTAAAGTTATGGTGGCCGGCAGACAAGGGTGCAAGGATCTGAAGGATGTATCTGTCAGATTCTGGAAAACAGGGCTAACTTTTGAGAGCTGTTTCGCTGGAAAGGAAAATTAGGTAGTGATCCAAGCCACAACTGCAAGGAATGCAGATTTATGACTCCAGTGTTCAATTTACCTGCCACCGTGTATAGGTTACCTTTGGCTTGTTTAAGGAAATGTTTTTGTTGGAAGAGCACCAGCAAAAGGCTCTGGGGTAATTGGAAAGTTAGGAGATACTCCATATGTTGAAATTGTGATGATGATTCAATCATCTCTACAGGCGTCTTTTAATTCACGATTTAGTAATGTTTGATTTGTTATGGAATTTCTAAACTCAAAAAGAGTTATGACCCTACAATCTAGATTCTAGAGCTCAACAAACCTTGGAAACCAGGTTGCCACAGTGACTGGAAGTTATACCATAGCACCTAGTTGTGCCATGGTACTTTGGGGTGGAATGGTGGTTGGCAACCAAAAAGAACCCCTGGAGCCTTCAGTGGCACACAGCTTTTTTTCAGTGGTGGAGCATTTTCTTTGCCCTGCACTGTGGGAATGGTGGTTTTTTGGTGGAAGAGTACCCTCTGAAGTTCCACATATCTAGGCGCTTCGGTCTTTAGCCTTAAGTCTTCCAGAATGCTTCAGTCCTCGTACCTTATTTCCCTGAATATAACTGCTGTGCTTTCTGTCTAAGGCAACTTTTTGGGAAAGCAATTTTGTTGGCTATAATGTGGAAATAAGAATAGTTTTAGGGAGCACAGTGTGTTTGTGCATTGAACTACTTGTAATCTAAATGGGATATGACCCTGGATTTCTAGAAATGAACATGACTTTGGTATTATCCTAGCTTCCAATTCATGTATATCACAAAATAGCACATGAAGCAGGGGTCCTGTGGGAAAAAATAGTGTGACCATGTAATTAAAAACTGTATCATATTATGTATTCACAAGAGGGTCAAACTAAAGTTACAGGTAGGAAATACTGCCATTAACGTTAATTGTTCAGTGCTTCACTTTACCACCCTATTATTCTTTTAACTTGGGGTGTTTGCAGATGTGTAAAGTTTTTATATAATTTTTCCCTTTATCTTTAGGTTTGAAAAATGTAGCATTAAAAAAATCTATTTTACATACACATGTAGAGCACATATACCATACATATTACAGGAGGTGATTGGTGGATTCAAGAAAGATATGTTTAGGTATTTGTAGTCCAGCTCCATTAAGAAGTTTGATTCTCAGATCACAGAATCAGTTTGTGGTCTGAGCTAAGAATTGGAGTCATGCTTTATATTAGGATCAGGGCTGGCTCTACTGCGAGGCAAAACACAGGCATGGCTTCAGGTGACGTTCTTAGGGGTGTCTGGCTCCGCTGAAGATCAGCCTGGCTCCCGCCTCTTCAGCTCTTTCCTAGCAGCTCAGGCACTGTCAGTCAACCTACAGCTTAAATCATCTAGGCAGAGTGCACTTTAAATTCCTCTGCAGGCAGATGCTGGAGATTTATGCACTTTGGAAATGAGTGAATGAGATGGGGGGGAGCCAAATCAAAATTTGGCTTGGGGCACCACAATCCCTTGAGCCGGCCCTGATTAGGATACATTTATATATTGTGCATAAGAGGTTAATAGCTGACTGATAAGCATCATAATAAATGCATAATTAGTTGTTATGGGAGCCCTTTACACACAAGTCACCACTTTGATTCAAGAATGTGAAGTCCTTATGTCTGCTGGGGGGGTTTATTGTATTGATGACATGAGTTTCAGTCCAATTCTGGTCACACACCATATTAAATGCAGATTTATAAACAGTTTATAAAGGGTTAATTAATTATCAGATGGTATAGACGTGTACAGCATGTATTATAGATAATTTAGAGAGAGTGGTCCTGTTTTTTTGGCAAGGGGTTGGACTAGATGACCTCATGAGGTCCCTTCTAACCTTATGATTCTATGATTGTAACTGATTAGAGTCTAATCAGTCAGAAAGTGTTATAGATGGTGAAAATCATCTATAATACATGCTGTATATGTCTATAAACAGAACAATCTATCAGGTAGTTCAGGGTCTATTTTTGTTTGGTTTGGGATGTTGTGGGTAGCTATAGCTGGCCCAACCTGTCCTCAGTTTGCATTTTAATACACAAGAGTCCTTAAGGCTTTCATAGAGCCATAGGGTTGGAAGGTGCTGCAAAGATCATCTAATCTAAACCCCACCAAGAAGCATGATTTCTTGAGTCTAAATCATCCAAGACCTATGGCTACCCCATCTCCTTTCGAAAACCTCCAGTGAAGGAGCTTCCTGACCTCTCTGGGCACTCTGTGAGATTGTCCTACTGCTTTCACAGTTAAGAAGCTTTTCCTGAGGTTTAATCTGAATCTGTAATTTGAAACAAGTGCCTCTTGTCCTGCCCTCTGTGCTGTGAGAGAATAATTTTTCTCTTATCTTTTCTATGGCAGCCTCTGAAGTTTTGAAGACTGCTGTCATATGCTCCCTGCATCGCCTCTGCTCCAAACTAAGCATACCCAGTTCCTTCAGCCTTTGCACATATGGCTTGCATTCTGTCTCTTTGATCATTTTTGTCACTCACCTCTGTATCTTTTTTCCAGTTTCTTCACATCCTTTCTATACACTGATGATCTAAATTGGACACACTGCTCCAATTTGAAGCATAACCGGTACCTAATAGAGTGGTATTGTCACCTCCCATCGCTTGCATGCTATGGCTCTGTTAATGCAACCTAAAATTCTGTTTGCTTTTCCTGCAGCAGCAACACATTGTTGACACATATTGAGTTTTGTGACCCACCACAACTCCCAGATGCTATCCCACATTTGTATTTCTACATTTAATTTTTCTTCAAGTGTAGCTCCTTACATTTGTCTTTGTTGAATTTAATATTATTGTCTAGAGACAGTTCTCCAATTTATAAAAATCCCTTCAGTTTTTAGCTGTATTCTCCAAAGTATTTGCAGCCTCCCCTACCTTTGTGTCATCTGCAGATTTGATCAGTAGGCTCTCTTTTTCTCCGTCCAGGCCATTAATAAAGATGTTAAATAACGGTGTACCCAGAACAGATCTCTGCGAAACCCTGCGTGGGAATCTTCTCTAATTTGACATAATTCTGTTAGTAATTGCTCATCATTTAACTATTATGGATCCACTTAATAGGAGTTCCAGTGAGCCTGCTTTTCTCATGTTTATTTATCAAAACGTCTTGTGGGACTATCTCAAAAGCCTTGTTAAAATCCAGGTATATTATGTCCACCACATACTCTTGTACCCCTCAAACCAGTTACCCTTTTGTAGGGTGTCAGGCCATCCCTCCCTGTGTGTCCGGGTGAGAGGGCACAGCCCATTGCTACTATACTTTGGTGCCTGTGGATTTAAACAATGGGGAATTAGCTTGGGGACTTGGGAATAGGCTCCTTCTTCAGGTCACTGGGATATACATTTTCTGACCCCAGACAGGGCAAATACATTGTCTGTTGTCTCCAAGCTCTTGGGTGGGATGGGGAGAGTAGACCACATTGAGCCCTATGTAGGGTGAGCCAGCAGTCTATAGGCCTTGGTCCTCCAGTGGGGCAGGGCAGGCAAACAGTCTTCAGCCTTGTGCAGGGTGAGTCAGTAGTTTAGGGTCCTGGTCCTCTGGAAGGCAAGCAGTCTACGGACCCTGAGCTGGGCAAGCAAATAGTCTACGGACTCTCAGCAGGGCATATTGGCTGGAAACCATGCCTGTGCCAGTGTGGGAAAGGAGGAGGGGGATGCAGGCCCTCCCAGCTCCACTGAGTCCCAGCCCAGGTCCATATCTATGGCAGCAGCACCAGAACTGGGTATTTTGGCACCCAGGGCATGCCACAGCAAGCAACACAGAACGTGCAGCCCTCAATTGAGCAATGAAATGGCACCACTCTATATGGTGCCCTTGTTACAGCCCTGTGTAGCAATGCCACTGGGTCTGTAGGGCTCTATCCATGATGGGCTGACCTGGCTGCAGGCCACCAAACAGCTAGACAGTCATCCAGCTCCCCTGGGCTACTTCCCACCCCCTGTGCCTAAGGCAGCTGGTCCACTGGGCCACCCTTGGCCTCTTTGGAGTACTCTGCCAGGAGCAGGCTACACAGCCCCTCTACCTCATTCACAGATGGCAGGTTTGGAAACTCCTCCTTCCATTTCCTATGTGTCCCTTTTGTTTATAGACAGCTAAACAGCTCCTTGCACCTCATTGTTCTCCTATGGTGGTTCTTACCTTTCCTAGGTATAGGAATAGTTTGATACTATACTATTATAATTTATTATAATCTAATATCTTTTAGGAACTGCCATCCCCTATTGACTTTTTTTTCTTCTTAATTGATTTCTCCATGGGACCTTGCCTATTTTTTCTCTGAGTTGGTTGAAATCTACCTTTCTGAAGTCCAGTGTTGGTGTTTTTCTATTCTCATATCCTCCTTTTTTCTTGAGATCTATCAGATCATGATTACTTCCTTCCAAACTCCTGACCACCTTCTTGTTTGCAACAAATTCATCCTTATGGGTCAACAACAGACCCCAAATGTCCCCCCCATTGTTTCCTTAACTTTCTGAAACAAAAAGTTGTCTGTTGCACATGCTAAGTTGTGTTACACTATGTTTTTTTGTAACAGTCTTCCAACAGGTACCAGAAAAGTTAAAATTCCTCATTGATGTTAGCTCATGTGTTATTTATCTTTTTATTTGGTTGTAGAATGCCTCGTCTACTTCCTCTTCTGATTTGATGATCTGTAGTAGACTCCCACCAAAACATTGCTATTATTCTTTTCCCTTTTTATCCTCACCAGAGCCTCTGATTAGATGTGGTGCTTACTTCCTCTTGGATCTCAGTGCAAGTGTATACATTCCTGACATACAGCACAATGCCTAAACCTCTTCCCCATACCTATCTTTCTGAAACAAGCTATATCCCTCAATGCTGGTATTCCAGTCATCGGAGTTGTCCCACTATGTCTACAGGATAAGTCATAAGTTTCTTCATATACTATGACTTTCAGTTCATCAGATTCGTTCCTCATATTCCTTGATATTTTGCAGATTACTCTATTGTTTTTCTTCTTTTCTGATTAACGCAGTTGTGGTTTCAAGTCCTTTCTCCAAAAGTTAACCCCATCATCTTGACTTATTTACTTGAGCTTAGATGTGCATTGGCTGAACTTTTGTCATAATTCCCCATAAAACCTAGTTTAAAACTCTTCTTACCAGGTTAGCTAGATGATGTCCAAAAATGCTCTTCCCAGCATTTGATAGATGGAGCCCATTCCTGCATAACAATGCTATTTCCGGGAACATCAGCTTATTGTCAAAAAAGCCAAAACACACTCTCCAACTCACCTGCATAGCCATGCATTTACTTCACAGTTTGATGGTTCTTTTCCAGACATTTCCCTTCAACAGGGAAGATGAACAAGAACACAATTTGCACCCCAAACTCTTTCATCCTTCTTCCCAGAGCCATGTAGTCTTAAGGTCATTCTTGGTGATGTCATTGGCATGCGTGGAAAATAGGAAGGAGTAGTGGTCTGAGGGCTTGATGAGTCTTGGCAGACTTTCTGAATTCTAGCTCCAGGCAAGAAGCACAGTTCTTGGGCTTCCTGGTCTAGACAGCAGATGACAGTGTCCTTCATAGGAGGGAGTCACTGACCACCAACTTTCTCCTCCTCTTGGGAGTAGTGGTCATTGAATATTCATCCCTAGGATGATGCATCCCATACCTTTCCGTTGACAGGATCTCCTTCTGATCTGTTCCCTCAGCTGACTCTTCCAAGGCATTCTCAGCAGTAATGCCTATGTGGAGAGCCTGATCATGGCTGCTTTCCTCGATCAATCCTGAGGGTATACTGGTTTTCCTGCATCTGGATGTCAGATGCTGCCAGTTTTCTTGTTTGTTCTTTAATCCCCCTTGCACTGCCCTCTCCCATTCTTCAGTATACTGTGTCCACAGTACCAGATCCCATACAGAGAGTCTTTATTTTCTTTGAAGCAATGCA
Organism: Podocnemis expansa; assembly: GCA_007922195.1. Taxonomy (NCBI): domain Eukaryota; kingdom Metazoa; phylum Chordata; order Testudines; family Podocnemididae; genus Podocnemis; species Podocnemis expansa. The sequence goes on from ML682016.1 coordinate 17,799,353, forward strand.
TTTCCCCACATTTTTGATCCCTCCATTCACATTGTGGCAGCTTTTGTAGTGACTGCAGGGATTGAGGGATGTGCACCTCCCTGACTAATTGTTCTAGAAATTCTGCAAAAGCAATGTAGTAAAAGTAATGAATCCTTTCACACCAAGTCCCTTCCAGCTCTCATTTGTTTCAAGGTATGTCTACAGTGCAGTTAGATACCTGTGGGTGGCCTGTGCCTGCTAACTCAGAGTTGTGGACATGGTCTCAGGGGCTGTGAAACTGCAGTGCAGAGACGAGCTTGAACTGGAGTCAGGGCTCCAGTATTCTGCAAGATGGGAGGCTCCCTGAGCTCAGGCCACAGTCCAAGGTTAACTGTACACACTGCAGTTAAACAGCCCCTTAGCCTTACCCTCCCGAGCCTGAGTCAGAAGACACAGGCCAGCCGTGGGTGACTGACTACAGTGTAGACGTACTCAGGGAGAATTAGAAGCTCTGAGGCTGCTGACCCAAGTGCCCTTACTGACAGCAGAACAGGCTACCACTTGTTCGCCCATAAAATGCCCATTATATTCTCTTTCTGGACTCTTTCTTTGTTCATAATATTTATGTAATGACTAAGTGGCAAGAGGAGGGAGTGAGTTATCAGTCTCACATGACTAAATCTAGCACAGAAGTCCTTGGAAGATCACAAATCCAGCAGCTTAGTAGCAGCTGCCCTGCTTGGAGAAAGAGTCAGGCTCCAGGTGCTTTCTCCACCTTGCTAGGGTTTGTATCTGTGTTCAGGAAGCAATAAGAAGAAAAAATTACCCATAGGAAGAAGGCGGTTAGAATGGCAGAGGATTGAACATGGACAATAAGAGGAGTGCGGCATGAGTTAGGGTGGACATGGTGTGTGGACAGGAAAACGAAAGAGAATGGGGACTGAATTTGTGCTTTGGAAAGGGAGCGGGTATCTATAAATATGCCTGCATTCTTAAAGCCATCTTAAGAAGGGCTGCGTAACTACACATTTTACAAGCAACATGAATTCAACATTAGTATCTAAGCTTCTTGGATTGTAGCCTCCATTATTGTCAGCATTCCACAGGGTTTAATCCAGAAGTTTCTCAGACAGCAGGGAGTCTCTTAACAGCAGTCAATCACTTCATTCCCTACAACACATTTTCCTGACAGATTCAAATCAAATCATAGGGCTGGAAGGGACCTCATGGGATCATTGATTCTAACCCCCTGGGAATTGAACCCAGGACCTTCTGCATGTTAAGTAGAGGTGCTAGCCACTACACTATTTACAGGATGGCACAAACTCAGTTGCCTGTGTCTGGGTAACCAGCTGTATTTTCATAATAATCTTAACTGCTTCCTTGTGGAGCCATACATATTAAAATACTGGTGAGATTTTAATCACTGTAGATCAAAATATCATAGAATCACAGACTCTCAGAAGATTAGGTGCTAAGGAGCCTCCGGAGGTTGTCTAGTCCATCTCCTTGCTCAAAAAATGACCAAGCCTACCTAAATCATCCCAGACCTTCCACTTAGTCCCTAGACCATTGCAAATTGAGACCACTGCTCCTTGTTCTTCCACCTATTACCACTGAAAGCTGCCTAGATCCATCCTTCCAGGAACTCCCTTTCAAGCAGTTAAAGGCTGCTGTCAAATCCCCCATCATTTTTCTCTTCTGCAGGCTAAACAAGATTAGTTCCCTCAGCCTCTCCTAATAAGTCATGTGCCCTAGCCCCATAATCATTTTGTTGCCCTCTGCTGGACTCTCTACACCTTGTCCAAATCCTTCCTGTAGTGTGTGTGTGTGTGTGGGGGGGTGCAAAACTGGACACAGTACAACTAGACATCAAGCCGTTAATCACTACCCTTTGAGCCAATAATTTAGCGAGCTTTCTGTCCACCTTATGGTCCATTCATACAACCCATACTTCTTTTACTAGCTGTTTTCCACAGAGCCAATTATCTCTTTCCTCCCTTTTTTGAATATGGGCACTATCCTTCCCTTTTTCCAATCATCCAGGCTTTCCCCTGATCATTACAAGGTTCAAGAGATAATGGCCAATGGCTCTGCAATCACGTCAGCCAACTCGCTTTAGCACCCTTGGATGTACAATATTCAAAACAAAATTAAAATTGGTCCTATGTCATTAATCTAATGTGATGGTGCATGAAAACTAAAAATAGGCTGTTATAAAGTGAACAAGGAATTTGGGGGAGGATGTGCTTAGTTATGGACTAGGGAAAATGATGTTTCCAAATCACCAAAGAGAGGGAGTATAAAATAATACCCTGGTCCCTCTCTTGGGTCTCATAATTTAAAAATCTGACTTTTAAAATATAATAGTAGGCTTCAGTTCTGCATGTCTGTTTACCCAGAGCACGTGGTTAGTCCCATTGACTAGTGATGGGCCTAAGTTCCGCATCTTTGATTTAGTTAACCATATCCACTGCATACTGTACTAGTTCCTTGTGAAAAGGGCAAAATATACTTTCAGCCTCAAATAGACTTTTGTTGTAGTTTAAGGAAAGCAAGATGGAACAGGAACATATGTGGTCTTAGCGGTAATAGGCTGCAGCAACTCTGAGAACAGAACTGGTTTTGCAGAAAAGCAAAGCCATAGGAATTCAAAGTTTCAGTACAGGGAAAGCAAGATCATAAGTTGTGCAACACACATTAAAACTACATCTGACCACCAGGCTTGACTGGCTTTCCTGCAGTGACATAAAGTTGTTGATGGAATAATAAGTGCAGGTTTTGCTACTTCTATCTGGACTGCACACACAGTGGGTACCATAGATGCTTATATCCCTGCAAAAAAGGTAGCATCAGTGCAGAGCAGAGAGCACCAGAATTACAAAATTCACTGTGGTTCACCAAATTTGGGAGAAGAGCAGCTACGTTTCATGCTAGCTGAAGGGTTCAGGTCCTTGTTATGAATAGCCCCAAACAGCGTGCATTTAAGTAATCTAGCCTGTGGGACTGATGGGACCCGATCAATGCGGTGCAGTCTGCTTTGGAGAAAAACAATGCCAGCCATTGGTGACTAAACCACATGTGGTAGCTCCTTCCTACCTGTGAATCTGCAGCCACTAATGGATCCATTGTAACCTTGAAACAGCCATCTTATACAGCCAAAGTTCAAGCAAACACCATCAGTCAAAGCTGCACAGGCTAGGCTGTGAGTGCATTATATGCCTCCTTTACCTAGTAGCATCAATTTGTCTTAACTCAGCGGAGGCACAGCCAATATGTATGCACTCACTCTCTTGCATTTGATGTCAATTGTTCTTTCCTGTTGTTTAAATTAGACAGAAGAGGGGTAGACCTGAAGTGCTGTTGTCACTAAAGATCAAAATACATTCCTTATACAACCAAAAATATACACTGAACACATTGGTCACCAAATGGATCCCTACACACAGACTCACCAATGGTAGGAAAAAGTTCTATTTGCCAAGCTCTAAATAGAGTGAGATGAAGTTATCTGAGAGATCACCCAAAGTCAATCACAGATTTTAAGATCTGGTGAATCTTCCTTGTTCATGGCTCCTGGGGTTAAATACCCTTGTAACCATAGTTCAAGGGCATCCTCAGTGGAAAAGCCATGCATTTGGATCTGTTGGAGACATTGTTTAGTGTGTCAGAACACAAGGCAGACCTCTGTTTAAGTTTGTGAAAGTCTGTAGGCTTGATTCTGGTTAGGAATTGGAACTTTAGTTTTGGCGTGAGGATCTCTATTTTTGGGCCTCTTTAGATGGAAGTGTTAGCATCCTGTGTTTGGTTTGCTTGTATATGTGAATGTCTTATTCCATAGTTCTAGAGCACTTAGTTACGTGCTTCCTATTAATTTAGCGTAGGAACAGTCTAATCAGATAAATACTTGGCTAAATAAATCCAAATGTCCATGAAAATCTATTATAAAGGGTGCTGATAATAAGAATGTTCTTCTCTCTGCTGAAATTTACACATTTTTCCTCAAATTTCTATTCTTTCTGTTGCTGCCTTTCAATAGTGGTTTTTTAAAATTGTTAACTTTGTTCTCTGCTATAGTGACTTAATATCTGATATTAAATTTAAAAATTGATCTCTGATCAAGTGCCAGAGTTTAGATTTGATAGTGGGAATGATTCAAAATGAGAGCTTCTGGACACGAATGTAACACAGAATTGTACACCATAGCTTAAATGTTCTTGTTAAGAAGTTTCTTTACTTTTTACAGCACTATTCCAATCACTGCTTATGAAAATAAACCTAAATGCAGCAGGAGCTCAATTTCGGTGTTCAGTGTAGTTCAGAAAGCAGCGTCTTTCACATGGTTTTGCCACTTGTGCTTATGTAATTTTGTACTAGTGATAATTGGGGAGTTATTTTTATTTGTTTGGTTGGAAGGGTATTTCTAATGCAGTTTTTCCTTTTTAATTTGTCTGAAGTTTCAGAAATGCATGATGATTAATTGTGGAAGAAGGTAGGATGATGTGTTTGATACTTAAAAACAAGAGCATGTTAGAAAGTTGTTTTTTTCTCCTTGATACTTCCCAGCTGTCAGATTTTTCTTCTTTGAAAGATAATTATCTGCTGAGGATCAGTGACAAGTGAAGGATTTTGTACTGTATAGCTTGAATGGGGATAAGGAAAAATTAGTTTAAAAGGAGCTATGTGCATAGAGGAGAACAGTATGTAGGCAGTAGTTTGAGAGCAATTTAATACAAGAAAACAAATTATGGCCTCATGTAATGTGTTTATTAGCGATTCCTTTGCAATAGAAGGTCAGATTTTGTTCTCAGTTTTACTGGTGTGAATTGAGGCATTGTGTTGACCTCAGTGACATTATTTTGCATTTACACTAGAGCAGGGGTGTCAAAGATATGGCGTGCAGGCCAGCTGCAGCCCACAAACTTCTGTCTGGGCTGTGACTGTGCTCCAGGTAATCCCGCTCTCTCCCTAACAGAAAGAGAACTCACATACCCAGTGCTGTGCAATGCCGCAAGAGTGTTCAGTCTCGTGACGTCACAGAGTGCTGGCTATGCGAGACCACATGCTCTGCCTGAGAGAGAGAGAGAAAGGTGTTACAAAGCGCAGTTTTTGCATACAGAGCACTCCGCTATGCGGCGAGAGTGATTTATGGTATGTATGGCCCACTTGAAGTACATTTCTATCAAATGTGGCTTGCCATAGGAAATGAGTTTGACACCTCTGCACTAGAATAACTGAGATCAGAATTTAGCCCAATGTGCATCATAATCATCAAGATTGAAAAGATGCATTTAGGTGTTACGTTGTGGACTCCTGCAATATCTGATTTATAAAAGTGGAAAGGATGTTCAAGAACAAGTTAAGCCTTGAGAATTGGTGACCAGGAAGTAAGAACTGTTGCCAAGCACTTATGGATCCTGTGTTGGGGTAGATGGCAGCCTTGTCTTAAAATCTCTTAATCCAAAATGGACTGAATTCAGACGTATTGACAGAGTAAACCTGAAAAAAGAACTGGATTTAATTTCTTCTCTGAGAAAGTGACTTCACTGAAAAGGGACTCTTAAGAAAGACACAATGCCCTTCTGGGTTCTTGATGATGATGATGAAGCAAAATTTCATCAGGACTTATCTCCCATTTCAGAGAAATTCCTGGGGCCCAAGATACAGAAGTTATTACTGCTTGACTTCTATTTAATGCCACCTTCATCCTGTCACTTTGTAACAAATGAACTGTGTGCTGTTGAATGCTCTAGAGTTATTTTATAGTCAACATTTCCAAGTTTTGTCAAAGAGTTGGCTCTTAAAAAAAAATTAATGTATTCGCTTGAAGATGTTGCAGTAGGGAAGAAGAAGGTTAATGCAGTAATTTGTGTTGATTATTGAAACAGATGATCCAAGATTTAGTCTTGATGTATAATGTGGTTTGTTATTAAAATATAAATCTCTTAAAGAAGATTGAGCACTCCAGTCTAGGCCAAAAGTAAAAAACCTCTGTTTCAGTTCAGTTAATTTTACTATAAGAAATTAATTTAAAAATTCATCTGAATGCTAGTGTTCCCACGTCAGACCAATAACTGAGTTTCAGATGGGCTGAAGACAGATTTATTAACTGTTTCCACTTCTAACTACTTCTCTTATTATTATTATTGTTTATTACTGGGTCTGCATTTGTGTTTATGAGAATATGGTGTCCTGTCAGGGATGTGCAGTTGTCAAAAGAGTCGGGTTCATTTCAGATGAACATTCTGAAGATCTTGATGCTTTCCTGAACCTTTTCCATCTAAAAAGCTGGTGAAGCCAAACTTCGAGTGTCTATCAGTCATACTGGAAATACCCAACAGTAGGCTTTGTGGTGTTTCTGTCTCTGGAGCCTAGTACCACAAAGGCGTGTGAGAATAACTTAAAATTTAGATTGATTTTTAACTGCACTTTCTTGAGTCTAAAGAAATGTTCCTGGTCCATTTGAATTTGGGGCAAATGTTAGATTAGATATTTCTTCCAGTCTGGCTTGCCTACACACAGCATAAACACCTGCTTTTAATATCCTTACTGTAAGGTCCAGCTGATGCATTTGGTAACAAGGATTAGGAAAGTTGAAAACTAAAGACCTGATCCTGCAAGAACTTAAGATATTCCTAAGAGATATTGAATACTCTCAGCTCCCAGTGAAATCAGTGTGAATTGATGACATGCAGCACCCTGTCAGCTCATGGAGGGCTCATTGTCCTGATGTTGGATAACAAACCTGGTTAGATAATGGAAATGATTCTTTTAACTCTGTGTCTACTCAACTACTGCCATGTGCTATATATCACTAGCCATTGATCATACAGGTCAAGTTCCAAATGTAGTGTGTTTATCCTAGTTGAAGAAGAATATATTTGTTAGTCTTTAAGTGCCGCAGGACTCCTTGTTTGTCCTCCTGTTTTGTTACTCTGAATTAGGGGAATCGCTGGCATCAGGCTTAAGGGGCTCCAGTCCCAGCGCCCAAACCCCAGGTCTTTTCCTGGGCCAGTGGCACTCTGGCTCTGAATTACTGTTAAAACAAACTGGGAGAACATTTAAAGATCACATTTATGACTTCTTTCCATCCACTCGTTCTCTTTTTCCCCATTTATCTGCTTAAAAACTATTCACTTCTGGTCTAGTGTACTGCAGTGAAATATACTGTGCAGAAAGGTACAGGCTTGTGAGGAAACCCAGGCTATAATTCTGTGGTCTCTGTATATGGTTGCAACTATCAATGCTTTCAGCCCCTGTATTAGCTCTAGATCAATGGTTCCCAACCTTTGTAAGGCTGGGGACCCTTTTTAACAAAAAGGAAAAAAATTGCAGGCCCCTCCCCGGCTGATTATGTAATCTGGCCCATGCGGGCAGACTCTGGCCTGCACTACTTTGGCAGCAACACTGGGACAGCCGACGAGCAGTGCTGCCACCACCATTGCCCACACCGCTGGGGAGTGGAGCCGAGCTGCAGCAGCTATGGCCCGTGCCCGTGCCCTTGCCTTTGCCAGGAAGTTGCTGTGAAGAAAGGCATCGGTCCTGTAGCTGGATTCTGGTCCCGCTAGGAAGAGGCTCCACGGACCCCCAGCAACATCTTTGCGGACACCAGGGGGTCCCTGGACCACAGGTTAGAAACCACTGGACTAGAAGATTTCAATTTTTCATTGGAGAATCATGATCCAAACCTGAAATTTTTCGTGTGTCATTTCAACCAAGTGCCTGCCACTTTATGACCACACAGGACCATACTGTCTGGGTGCGTGAGCACGCAGCAGTGGGGCTTGATGGCCAGAGAGGGTCAAAGCTTGTGGGATATTCCCTTAGATGGGCATGCAGCTCTACAGGGTAAGTTCTGGCCATATTGGGACTGGCCCATTCTGGTCCATCACAGTGAGTGAGTGACACAGCCTTTGTGACCCGCTGGCCAGTTTCTCTATAAAGGCTGAAGGTGCCATTTGAGTGCAGAAACTCAGGGCATCCCACCAAAGCCAGGCTGAGAGCTGCCCCCTGCTACTGCTGAGAGCTGGGAAGTCAGGAGCTTTCTGGGAATGGCGAGATGCAGATGCAGGAGGAGCAGGAGCCAGAGTCGTCACAGGAGATGAAGGCAGGGAGGCTGGGGGGGTCGATGTAGGAAGAGGAGAAGGAGGTGATCAGGCAGAAGGAGGCGAAGAAGTCACATGTGAAAGAAGAGGAGGAGCGGTTACTGAGCTCCTGATTTCATCCCCCTCTCCTGTGCAAGACATTGACAGCCTCTGCTACGCCCAGATGAACCAGCCCTTCCATGAGAACCCCCAGTGGTGGCCTCCCAAGGTGGACGGAGCCTGCTGCTGTTTGAAGAATGTTTCCTGTCAATAAACGTTGAAACCTTTAGTTGTGCCCTGGGGTCTTTGTGCGTCACATTAAGTGTGGACATGCTGGAGGTGTGCAGGAATCAGCATGAATTGGGAAGGGAACCAAGGTTTGTGGAGCTGAGCACTGCGCAGCCCCCACCCCCCACTTCCTACACTTGTTCTGGTTTCTTTCCTTGTACAGATGTCCCATTTTTTCTGTGCAAATTTTTCTGCTCCTGGGAGTTTTTAGCACCCATCCTCTGTGTGCCCTTTTATTCTTGGGATGGTCTTTTAGTTGCTCCTGATTTACGCCAGTGTGCGATCGATGTGCTAAAACATTGAAAACATGTCCTCATCATGCTAGGGATGTCAAAGGGCTGTATCCATTGTAAAGAAAGACATCCACTCCCAAGCTCCGCTACAAGACAGGGCCCTGGCTGGCACATTTAGCTGGAGATGGACTAGGTTCCAACCTTAATCTTCTATGATGAGAGAAAAATCTGGTGGGTGGGGGAAGACAAATCTTTTGGCAAATGTGGCAAGATCTGCTACAGAGGAGGCAAGTAGTTTGTTCTGTGATTACTCTTCACGGCAGAACCATTCATGAGAGTTTTAAAGTGCCCAGCTTTGCAGTTTGAGATATATAGCTCTGTAAATATAAACCCTTTGATGTTCCAACACAAAATATTTGTCCCAAACAAGCTTAGTGGAATTCTGAGCATGTTAAAACTAATAGGACTTCATTCACTTTTTCTTCTCTTTTCTCTGCAATGAGGTCTCTCTGCAATGACAGAGAACAGGTGATTCTCAAACACAGCCTCCCAAAGTGGATGGCCCTGTGCCTCCTTCAGGAGCTTTCACCTCCCATACAAAATACCGAGTATTAAATCAGATCAACAGACGGGTGGTTCTTGCGATGATATTGCATAGCACATGCTGGTCCATCTTAGAGACTTCCTGCTGGGCTCACGTACACTAAGAGCATGAAGGCTTTTAAAAGGCCCTTAAAATTTACAGGCTTAAATGCTGCCACTTAGGGAATCCTAGAGATATTTTCAGTTCAGTATGTGAAGAAACAGTTCTCCCTCTTTTGATCGCTGTTTAGACGTTCTTCACTGAATTAAGCATGGGTTCATAGTGGATTCTTCTATCATTCAGAAAAATTCAGTACGATGGGTGTTAATTATGATTAATTATTTTATTCATAGAAGCAAGGATGCAATGCTGTTTTCATAACATGTATTAAACTATTGCTGGATACTTAATTGTCACCTGGCTGATCTTCCATCATGTTTGTTTTCCCATTAACTCATGCACAGCTTGTAGAAATTGGAAGAAGACACATTGTTTCCTTCACATAAATTAGAATGTGTTTGCCCTTTTTCTTTTATATCACTGCATCAGATTGCTAATCATATAACACTCATGTCTTACCTAGATTACAAGTGTAGTAGATTAAAAGGAGTATGGACAGTCTGCCTGTTGTTAGGGATAGCCTCAATTCCCTTAGATGCTGAATGTTAGCTAGAAATTAACTTTATGACCCGCCATCTGCTGCAAAAGCTATTACTGCTTGTTACAAGTCAGCAGCATAGTGTTAACTGGAACTGACTAGATCATTCTTTCTATAGAGACTATCCTTGTTGGAGGCTATATGTGTTAAGCCAGGAGTCTCAAATACATGGCCTGTGGGCCACATGTGGCCGCTAAGTCTTTTTGATGCGGCCTGCAACGATGCTATTTTTTACTGATATTTCCAATGTTGTATGAAAAGGTTGTAGTGGTGCGGCCTTCAGGCTAACATACTAGCCCTCATGCAGCCCTTCACTAGTCCTCATGGTGATTTGAGTTTGAGACCCTTGTATTAAGCTAAGTGGCCCACAGAAAGGTGCATCAGCATTCTGTTTCCCTTGCTTTCCCCCTGCATTTGTATTTGAAGTGAATAGGAGACCAGTTTTAGTACAAGAGGAGCCTTGAAGACTATGTAGAGTAGGTTATGAATTTAAACTAGCCAAGGCTGGAGAGCAGGAACTGGAGGCCCAGCTAGCTTTTCCACCAGCTCTGCAGCTGTTTCTGTGGTATTAGATGGAGTGCATTCTCTTTGAACTTAAACTCTAGTGCTTCCTAGATCTCAAATAAAGATGCAAATTTTCTGAATTGCAGGGAATAGAACAACTGGTACAAGCCATTCTGTGCGTTCCCTATCTTTAAGTATCTGATGACATGGGATTTTCTCCCATGAAAGCTCATGCGATAAATAACTTTGTTATTTTTTAAAAGTGCCACCAAACTTCTTGGTTATTTTGCTGAACTAAACTAACACAGCTGTCCCTTTGGAACTGGCACAGCTCAGGAAACCATGAAGGTTGGGAAGACGAGGAGATTGGTACCTAAACGCTGCCAAAGCAAAAGAGACTCCCGGCTTGCTTCTAGTGTGCTTCCCTTCCTTTCCCCTGCTAAAGGCAAGTTGTAGGTGGTTGTCAGACATCACTTGACCTTCTATGGAAATGTAGTGGAACAGGGGTCGATTTGTTTTAAGTAAGTATTTTCTTTCTTTTAGTAGTTCCAGCAAAAAAATTAAGGCTCTGTAAAGCATGATGCATTTGATAACATTAAATATTTCCTCTTAGAGTTGTCCTCTTAGATTACATTGCTCTTTCACTGGACCCAGAGAGAGATGATGGTAAAAGCTAACCTGAACAAAACTCCATACTCTCCTAATGAAAAGTAAGGAATATGGAGTTTAAACTGAGTTTACCCCTGACTATGCTACTGAGTGTATTCTTCATATTCTCAGTTTTAGCACCTGATAGAAAAATGTGGAGTTTTTCTTTGGGTATCTGTGTTTCTAACGCTCTGGGAATACTACTTTAAGGGGTGAGGATGATGTGGGTTTGGTCTTTCTTCAGGCACGTGGCATGTTCTGGGGGGCTGACAGGGAACGAAAGGGAATCAGTAGTTGAGTTTGTCAGCAGAGATGGTACCTTGATGGGGACCTGTCTAAGCCCGTGGACCACACCCTGCACAGGGTGTACTTCACCCCTGTCCATGGAAAATGTCTGCCATGTCTTATCTGGAGATGTATCATGTAAGTAAAAGTACCATTTGCATCAGATTTATAATACACTGAGATGGGTTGAGTGATCTTGCATATGTCTTCAGTAAAAATAATCCCTTTCTCCAACGTTGCCTCTAATTTTTTGTAGGCTGTGCGTGCAAAAATTTCGTTGTGTGCACTATTATTAGCACTGTTGAATTTTTCTGTGCACACTTTATTTTGTTGTGTGCACAGGTTTCCACAATCTGTTTGTGCACGCACAATTTAGAGGGAACAGTGCCTCTCTCTCTCTCCGTCTCTTTTCCCCTATCTTCAGCATAATGGCAGAAAATAAAGCCAGTAGATCTAACATAAGTTTTGTTTTAGTTTTCTTGACTTTCAATGGAGAACCATAACTAGGGCTCTCTGGTGGATAATGGAGATCAACAACTGTTATAACATCACAAAGACTTGTACACTCAGCTGCCGTCGTGCGTGGTACTGCGTGTGTTACATCTCAAAGACAAACAATGGGATGGAGTTACAGCCTCTGGCCTGCACCTTCCAAAGGGGTAGCCGTATTAGTCTAGTTCAGCAAAAGAAACCAGTAAGTAAGTTTGTTAGTCTTTAAAAGTGCCATAGGCATGCACCTGTCCATGTAGCTTAGTGAATGTGCACGTTTACTCACATTTGCTGTTAGCATTGTAAAAGATCATGCACTGGTGTCTGCACGTGTAAAATGTGGGTTTCTGCATATGCACAAGCTGAAGGTGGAGCTAAGAATGTGGCCCAAGATACCGGTATGCTCATTCTTAAAAAGGCAGAATCTTGCAGAGATTGGGCAGAATGAATGCTATCCAAATGTAGCAGATGTGCCCAAGAGAGTTGTCAAGTCCTTGCCAGAGCTCTGCATGATGCCGTGTTTCTCGCTGCTGGGTAGGCTTCAGCATTGTGTGTCTCTGTAATGGACAGACTGTTCCAGAACAGTGCTGTCGTTCCATTGAATTTCCCCTGTGCTGTACAATTATAGCCATACCTTTTTTATTAGGACAAAAAAGTCCATATTTAAATCTTATCCATAATTCTGTGGTGGGCTGCATTATAATTCAATGACACTTGCAATAGCTAAATGAATTTTCCCTAGGAGTTCAGTAAGCATATAATTGTCACACAGCACTATTCTAACGCACACGCGTTTGGCATTGTTTTCCTTTATAGACTTTAACTTCAGATGGGGACCATCATGGTCATCTAGTTGGATCTCTTCTAGGCTCTCAGCATCTGACTGAGTGACTGAAATTCTCAATTTCTATTGATAGAAATATTCAGTGCTGATTAAGTAAAATGCAATTTCTTCTGCAAACTGTTATCCCCTTCTTTGGAGAAGTCACTCACAAAACTTCTTGTCTTGGAAGCGGACTCCTGAGGCAGAATGTCAGTGAATTTGTGGTCTGGTTTTGGATTACAAGTTCCAAAGTGGTAGCCATGTTAGTTTAGTTCAGCAAAACAATCAAGGAGTCCTGTGGCGCTTTTAAAGACCAACAAATTTATTTGTTGTGTGAACTTCCATGGGAGAAAAACCCCACTTTGAAAATGGGGTACTAACAGAATTGGAGGAAAATAAATGCAGGGAAGTTTAAGTCTTGGCTTGAGGGATGTATGTTAAGTATACTGATCAGCAGGATTTCGGTATAGGGTGGTGTCTATGTGTCCATCACTAATTTGCACTGTAGAGTCCAGGAAGTGAATCTCCTGTGTGGAGTGTTCCAGGCTAAGTTTAACTGTGGTGTGGAAATTGTTGAAGTCTCTGTGGAAACCTTCACGGGCATCCCTACCACGGGTCCAGATGATAAAGATGTCATCAATGTAGTGTAAATGGAGGAGAGGTGCTTTGGGTGGAGACTTGAAGAAGTGTTCTAAGTTGGCCATAAAAATGTTGGCATATTGTGGGGCCATGTTGGGCACCCATAGTAGTGCCACTGACTTGAAGGTATAAACAGTCTTCAGATCTGAAACGGTTGCTTGTTAGTACAAAGTCACAAAGTTCAGTCACAAGATGTGCTGTGGCATCATCAGGGATGGTTCAACAAACCACATTGCCAACTTTGCCCATACATGTATCTACAAAATTCTGTTTTCTTATCACAAGAGTTGATTTAACCTCATGTTCCTCTACATGCTGTTTCCCAGTGTTTGAATCTTAGCAATTGCTTTGATTTGTTGTTGCAGTCAAACCTGATCCTATGACATACACTTCTCTGCATTTATTTCCCGCCCATTCTGTAAGTTCTCGATCTTCGAAGTGTCTGATGAAGTGGGGTTTTCTCTTGTGAAAGCTCATGTGATAAATAAATTTGTTAGTCTTTAAAAGTGCCACAGAACTTCATGTTGGCTTACATGTCACTAGATATTTTTGCTGCCCATCAGCCACAGGAACCTCTATAGCTCTGGAGCAACCAGACTCTATTGCCTATGGACAGTGTTAATTCATGTTGTTCCTTGGAATGTAACATGCTACATTGCTAGGGATTTTGCCAGAGACTCCCTCACCAAACCCCAAAGAGCCCAAATTATGTGCCATTCTTGTGTAAAAGCTTCCACAAGTTCAGGTTGTTTTCTCTCACTTTGCAAGCACCAGCCGTTTTGGGGTAATATTTGTATAGTATTCATTCACTTTGTAAGCTGAGAAGCATAAGAGTAGAGCATAATTTTCCAGGCTGGCTTTATGATGTGGAAAGTCAGTGTGTAAGAAAGGACAGTGTTCAGTCCCTTACAAAAGTCACTTTACTCAAACAAATCAAGGTTATGATTGCTGTCCCTCTGTTCTTGGACAGAATCTCTTTACTGGCAAAATCACCACAGTGCATGTTTTCAAAACATTTACAGTAATAGAATCTGAGCCAAAAAACAATAGTGACACTGATCAAATATGCCATTTTACCACTCTTGGTAAAAGAAAGGGGGTGACAGATGCATGTACTGAAGAGAAATAGAACCTGTTAACGGTAACCCCAGAGTGAAAAGGAAACCAATTTCTACCACTCAAGTGAATGGCAGCACTTCAAACGTGTGGTTAAAAAGATTAATCACCAAAGAGCCTCATGTATACAAGATATGCTATCTCTGGGCCTGATTCTTTTTCACACTGTCTGCAACTGTGTTATCTGGTTCAATCACATTTTAACAGGGCAACAGATCATGTAATGTCTGTTTCAACCTAATTGTCAATTTAGTGATAACACTCTGAATTCTAACACCAGAGAATTCAATTGGATGCTGTATAGTCACTGAAGAGAATGAGAGTCACAGGAGAACAGTTCACTCTGGTTTAGAAAAGGACCATCTATTAATAGTTTAATACACACAGTGATGATGCAAAGAAAAAAGCAAATTAGGTAAATAAGTGGACAAAGACAATTTTCTCCCTTGAAAGTTCATGTGATAAATAAACTTATTAGTCTTTAAGCGTGCCACAGGACTCCTTGGATGGTTAGTTGAATAAGATTACTGTCTACAGTACATACTGATGAATAAATCGCAAACAGGCTGCTTGAAACCAGATGGAAACAGTCTCCTTCTTTTGTTTTAGGTTACAACCATCCGTCTCTGCTAAAACTGCTCCAGCAGCCACAGAACTTGGTAAGTGGTTTGTGTAAAAGAGACAAAATAATTTAAATTATTCACCCCCTTCTACCCTCCATCCTATGTTAACTTTAAAAAAAATAGCTTGTTCCCAAATCCATTTAGTATATGAATGGATGTGTCTTAATTGCCTGTTTTATTGCCTTACTTTTTAAAAAAGCTCTGTAACGTTTAAGGGCGTCAACAAAGACTTAGGCAAGTTCCACAAGAAGAGAGTTGCATCAGTCTGTACATATCTGAAAGAGAGAAGTCAAATAAATGCTTCTTCCTTCAAAGGCATGCTATTTTGTATGAATTATTTTTGGTTGTGTTCTCAAAAAAAGTCCTTTGTTCACAAAGCTTGCTGATAGCAAGCTTTGCTTATTTGGAATCTAGCATGATTTTTTGAAAGTGAGCAAACCATCTATGCTGTTTTCTAGTCACAATGTAAAAATGGTGATTTAAATCCAGAACACTGGATTTCTGTTATGCCTTGCTCACTGTTCAGAGAAGGGATGCTGTTCATGTATTGATTTGTCATATCCTTGTAGAATTAAAACAAGAAGGCTAGCACATTGAAATATTTTGGGAGAAAGATAATTGTTTTTAAATGCTTATACAAATAATACATTATACGCAGTTTTGGCATACTCATGTCTATTCCACGATATTAGAGAGTCAAGAAGGGTGAGGGTCGTATCTTTTATTAGTCCAACTTTGGTTAATGAGAGCGAGAAGCTGTCAAGCTCCAGAGAGCTTTCTGTATAGCTTGAAAGCTTGTTTCTCTCACCAGCACAGGCTGGTCCAATAAAAGATATTCCCTCACCCACTTTGTCTATGCAAATAATAGAGAGACAAGATGGTGAGGGTAATATCTTTTACTGGATCAGTTTGTGTTGATGAAAGAAAATTTTTTGAGCTGACACAGGTCTTACTCAGATCTGGAAAAGCTTCTCAGAGAATCACAGCTAAATACATGGTAGAACAGATAAGGACTTATCACTTGTTTGCAACAGACCATTCAAGGTGAAGTGGGCACTTAAACACTTGCAGTGGTAGGACAAACAGAGGGTTAGTTGTTTTAAGTGACAATTTCCCTTGTCCAGCAGAATTGTAAACTTACACGTTCTGAGGCTTGTCTTTTAAGGGTGTTGTGCAGGTGTCCTTAAAGGAGACTGTGAGGACAGATATATAGTAATTATGCAAATGTGATTACTATTATCATAAGTCACGGAAGTGGAAATTATGCAAAGGAATCCTATCTGAAAAATGCTTGAATATATTGTATTATAATTCAGGCTGCCTTTTTATTGTGCCTTTTCTGGAAGTCATGGGTTCCACAAATTTTTGTTTTGTTCATTTGTTAAATGTCCATGTCTTCTGACAGTTTAGCTTGAGCACATGTGTGGACGTATGGGATGATGAGCTGAATTAACTGAAAACTTTGCACATTTCCAAGTTGAGCTATATGAGAGTCTGAGTGTGAAAACTCAGTCACACTGTGTAGACATGAAGGACCAGACCAGTGAATTCTCAAGGAGACTTCTCATTTCTCCAGGGAGGGTGATTCTGTCTCTCCCAAAAGTAAGACAAAATACCTCAAAACTTTTTAAAAAATAACAGGGAGAGTTGGGTCAACTGCGAAAAGGCAACTCTGAATATTATTGAAACACTAGTAGTTCTAGATATTTCCAATAAAATGGAGGTAGTTTTTCTTAGGAGTGCGTTGATTTAAAACACTCTAATTACAATGCAGTATTAATTTAACAAAGGGCTACAACTCTAGTGTTTGGTAGCACTAATTTATTTGTCTATTGGCACTTTATATGTCAGAGAGAGCGGGCTGGAACAAACTCTTGGATTAGAATTCCTGTGATGTCCAGAGAGGAACTTCATAGCTGGGCCCATCTCTCCTAAACATGATCTGCAAAGACACTGTTAGTATCTTGGTTTTACTTCTAGATTGGATGGCATAAGCCTTTATCAGTTCAGTGGGGCAAAAGAATTGAATCAACCAGAACCTGACTGTGCGTTGTTTTTGTCCATGTCTGACAATGCTTTGTCTTGGCAACGATATGCAGTATGTCTGTTTGCACTGAAATGTAGTGAAAGCATACAGTTCTGTAGCTAAGGAATTATGAAGTCAGGGCTTCAGGAACCCTACTGCAGCCAGTTGTGGTATATGGGGATGTGATTACAGATTACTATCAGCAGTCAGCTATACTGTGAAAATGCATTCACGCTCCCAAGGCTGGTCTGCATTGGATAATTAAATAGACAACTGTATCACTCAAGAGCATGGATTTTTCAAACCCCTGAGTGATATAGCTGTGGATTTTGTCAAACCCTGAACATAGTTAACATGACATGCATCACTATGAAGACCATGCTGGGTCAATGGAGGTGGGTTATCTTAACCAGTGGAAGTACCCCTACTATCAGTGTCCAGTATTTGTATGCTGAACCACAACAGAGTGTAGACAAAACCTCTACTCTCACTCTTCCCTTTGTAATTAACCTGGAGGTGTCCAAAATATTCCAGGGAGCTTCTTTACTGTTAATGATAGGAGGAAAATTTACTTCTAAGGATTATATCCTGGTTTTTTTATGCATTGCCTATTTAATTTTTATCCAACTGTAAAGAAACTATGAATCTACCCTCATTAATTTGTAATGGTACCAGGTGATTCAAATATTCTGTTTCTCTTCTTGCTGGGTTTATCACATTTTAACAGAAGAAAAACACTCACTTCTCAAAATAGTCCATAATCCATGAATCAGTTGTGAATTTTTCTGAGACCTCTAGTTTTATGTGGAAATTTTTCTTTAATAAAGACAAAAGTTAAATAAGAGCTTTAGTACCCACCAAACAAAATTTGCTCTTCAGACAATTGGAGAGGAACATTTGTACTTAGATTTATTAAATCTAAACCTAGAGAAGTAAACATTGGTTCAGAAATGACATCTTGTTGTATATCATGAAATTCTGGCTAGTATCCATTTAGACCTTAAGTGTTTTTAATAACTCTGTTGACATGTTTTCCTTACACATTGTAAATATTGCAGTTCACACTTCTTGTTACTGTGATCATTTTCCATATCTTTCCTGAATAAGATGAGCCTCTCTCCCCAGGAAAGAGATTGAAGGATATCAAATGACATGCAGACTGTCTTCCAATGAAAAACATGGTGGATTTAGAGGAAAAAAGCCTCTTCTCTCTAGAGATCTATAAGGACTTACTTCACTGGAGTCCATACTAATTCTAATGATAACTTACTTGGAGAAGAAACATTGCTTTATAGTAAACATGGGTTGCTGAGCCTGCTCTCATAGGCAAATTCTTTGCCAAAGAATACTGACTTGTAGATGGTATAAAAGTATCGTGCTGTGTGACAACAGAACACCTGGAAAGATTAAAACTCTGCTGTGGAAGAATACTTTTAATCCTCCATGACATTCCATTCAAGTCACTGGGATAAATTTAACAAATCCATCTATATTAATAATTCAACAATTATTTTGAAGAGCAAAAACTTTGTTTTAAACAATTTATTATATATCTTGGTGCTTGCTGACTCCCCCTTCAGAGCTCTCACCTGCCAGCCACCAATACCAAACTCTATTCTATTCAGGTTTTTATACCATACCTTCTAGGAGTGTAACTTGAGTAACTGTCACCTGTTTTGTTTGTTCATTTTGTCCCCAGGGAAAGAAGCAATGAAGTGGTTTGTTTCGTTTTGTTTGTCTCTGTGTATATGAGAGAAGGCAAGGTCAAGGAAATCCACTTTGCACTTGGAGCACAACGTGGGGAGGTTTACCATAGTTCTTCTCATGGGGCAGTCCATTCTGTGGCCTCCAATCTGAGACCACGCTCAGAGAGAGTTTTGCTTCCTGCAGAGATCAGTTTTGCTCTTATTGCTGAATTCTGTTTGTGCCAGAGGAGCAACGATGTCAACCATGTTCCTCATCCTGGTGCTTTAAACAATCTTTTAGGCCATGGAGCACATTGATAAGGACTGCGATGTTGAATTTATAGAAGACGGATGATAGGAGTGATGTGTTCACAGGAGCCTGTGTTGCTGAGGTTTATTCTGTATTACTTGGCATTTTGTAAGTGCTGAAGGTTTCATGCTGAAGTATATTGCACTGCTGTAGTCCAGTTGAGAGGTGATGAAGGCGTGACTAATTAAGGTCAGATTTTCATTCACCAGGGTGAAATGGAGAAAAACACAGATGGTAGAAAGCATTGCCTGTGGCTGTTGTGGTGTGGTGAGCTCAGCACCAGTGAAGAATCCAAGAGTACGCCTAGATGACAGACTGAATTGAAGAACTGTGGATGTGAACCTTGAGTCACAGGAGATTGGCCCATGGCTGAAATCTCATCAAAATACTTTCCCCTGCTCACCAGAATCACCTCTGTTTTGCTTGGCTTCATATTCAACCAGTAGTTATTCATCCATAAGCTGTTCTTATCCAAGCACTGGGTTATCTTGGTGGTAAGGATAGGTAGAACAGTGGATCATCTGCATATTGCGGGCACATCAGTCCATGTCTTCTGACTAGTGATTTCAAACAGATCCTGAACTGAACAAGAGAGAGACTTAATCTTTGTGGAACCCCAGAATTGAAGGGTCTAGTAATGGAGGTGCAGTTTCCTGTTTTTTGCTCTTTGATTCATCACTCCAGGAAGCATCACTTGACCTTATTTCCCTGAACCCCTGATGCCTCTGTCAGGTGACACAGGAGTATCTCATGGTCATGAGTGTTGAATGCTGTGGCAAAGTCCAAGAGGATGAGAATGGATGTCTGGCCTTTATCCCTAGTCAGAAAGAGATCATTCATCAGTGCTACTAGTTTGGGTCTAAAACAGATTGTGCTGAATCTAGATGTTGACTTCTCTTAGATGATCTCTGAATTAGCTTTTTGTTAGCTTCTATGTGACAGAACAGATCCTGCTGCTGCTACCTCTATAGGAGCAGAGGACTCTTGTGGAGGTGCTTTATTCCTGCTAAGAGTGGGGAGGAGTTGGAAAGGACCTCAGCTCCGGGAAGCAGAGAGGAGCCCAGCTCCACAGTGTGTCCTTGCATGT
Organism: Podocnemis expansa; assembly: GCA_007922195.1. Lineage (NCBI taxonomy): Eukaryota > Metazoa > Chordata > Testudines > Podocnemididae > Podocnemis > Podocnemis expansa. The sequence continues at coordinate 17,819,395 of ML682016.1, forward strand.
TGTTGCTCAGGAGGAAGATGGGGGTAGAGTTGGAGAATTCATTGCTTCAAAGATTGTGCAATCTTCCCCACCCCTTGCACAGGAGTACTAGAGCTACAATGGCTACTCTAGACTTAGTGCCTGCTGAATGGCTTGGGGCTGGACCAAGAAAATGAATTCCCCTCTCTTGTCCGCAGGGGACTATGCAGCTGCCAGCCAGATTGCACAGACATGATGCTGGGAGAGTCTGCTGTCCAAAGAAAGACTAGTTACTCTCAGCATAAATGAGATAAGTAGAAAACACCATCATCTTCTTAAATCACAGTTACAATCTGAAAGCAGAAATTTACTATGCTAGTGCACAAAGGTGAACCTTCCTAAGATGCTCCCATAGCAAAGGCCATGTGTCCGTCTCCTAGGAGGTTGGCTGCACAAATAAAATGAACAAGAACATCAAACTGTATTTAACTGGAGACATTTCAAACATGAGCTGCTAAGCTGAGTAGAAGGCAGGACAGTCAAGGAGACTCTTCAGTGTCCATCCAATCTTTTGGTGAAAGCCAGTCGTCTTGGGTAAGAATAAATATACATCCTAGTGTGTGAGAGAATTACATTCACGGTGGCAACAGTCCAGAGGACAGGTCACTGGGCTGAGATTCAGGAGCCTTGGAAGCCACTCACAGCGTAGCTGCTTATTGGGTGTGGGCTTTTGGAAAATGCACATTACCTCTGTGCCTGTATTTCCCTATCTATAAAATGGGGATAAAAACACTCTTCTTTGTAAAGTGCTTTGAAATCTGTGGATTATTATTTATCATCACATTTTCTTTCAACAACAAACACAAAGACTTTGTAGTAAAATAGAGCCTTATAGCTGGCTACCAAAGACTGCATGGTAAATAGAATTGAAGAAAGCAAACATCATTCAGGAATGTTGTGAACAAAACAGAAGCAGCATTTCTTCTATTTTACTTAGCACTGATAAAGCTTTAACTGGAGTACTGTCCTGTTCTGGGCACCACACTTCAGGAAAGATGTGAACAAACTGGAGAAAATTCAGAGGAGAGCAATGAAAATGATTAAAGGCACTGCTTTATTTATGCCAGGGCTGAGCCTTGGGGTTTCTAGGTTTGGTAGTTCGTTGCCCTGGCACCTCTGGGCAGCGGTTGATGTGTGCGTGAGTGGCACGTGACTCACATACCTCCACCCCCCCACCCAGCTTTCTGCCAGGCTTTGCTGACCCGGCCCCCTACCTGTGCAGCTGCTAGGCTCATGAAAGGCAGCAGAAAACAGTTGGGACTGCCGCTGAGGATAAGAGGGGGACATGCCTGTGATGCCTTGGTGGGGTGGAGTGACTCAAACTGTTTGGGGAAGAGGGAGAACCTTGCATCTCTGCTCCCCCACTGCCAGCAGGTACCAGTCATATCTCGTGTCTGCCTCTGGGCTTTCCACGTACATCTATTATGAAAATTAAAAAATACTGCTTGAGCCCTAGCACCTTGCATTGCAAATTAAGCACTGATTAAAGGTTTGTAAAATACAACCTATGAGGAAAGATGGAGAAGAGGGAGTGGAAGGGGGCCATAAATCTTCAAGCACATATAGGTTGTTAAAAAGAGGATGGTGATGAATTGTTCTCCTTAACCAATGAGAACAGGACAAGAAGTAAAGGATTTAAATTGCAGTGAGGGAGAGTTAGGCTAGCCATTGGGAAATATGTGCTAGCTATAAGTACTGGAACAAATTACCTAGGGTAGGCTATGGAATCTCCACCACTGGAAGTTTTCAAGAACAGGTTAAACAAAAACCAGTTAGGGATGAGCTAGCTGATAACTTAGTACTGCCTCGGTGGAGGGGACTGACTAGATGGTCCCTTCTAGTTTTACATTTCTGTGATTCCATGAGTGTCGTCTCTACTTTCTCAGCCGTTATTCATATTGCACGTTGCTGTGCAGCTGTCTCACCAATGAGATCACCTTCATGAATATTGGGGACTAGAATGGGTTTGGTGCTGCTGCAGCGATCTGAGACATTTCAAGTGGAGTGGAATAGATACAATCAGCTGAAAGCATAAGTTATGGCCAGTGGGTCTGATGATTTTTAACCCCCTTCTCTTACAATTCGGTACCAATTTGATGTGATTCTGAGCACAAGGTCAGGTTGCCATTAAAACTAGGCTGCACAAATGACTTGAATGCAATGTTACGTAATGTGGTGTAGCAATACTTCTCATATAATCAGAACATGAATCTCCAGACCTACAGTATTCATTCATGTAGATATGGTTTTTGCCTAACATGTTCCTGCCTTAATGTATACTATTGTACATGTGTAAGAGGACTGTGTAAGGAGAGCATGAATGCTTGCCTGCTTCATTGTATTGCAAGGAAACTATTTTATTGCAGCAACTGCTTTGCTGATTCTTGTAGCTTATCTTTTGCTTATTCTTTGAATATACTTTTGTCTTGTTCCCCATCCTCAAAATCCCATGATTTAATAGTATCTGGAAGGTATTTATATCCACAGTGTTCAGATCTGGTCAGCCTTGAAGCCTGATAAGGAAGAAACTGCTGAACTGTCTTAATTAAATTTAGTCATTCTAACTGAAGCCAAATAATTAAGCTTTAAAGTTTATTTCCACCATATAAAAAAGAGCTGAGATTCTGGTGACAGAATAGGGTGAAGGAATAAAAGATTGTTTTTAAAGAGACAGCATTATACTGCAGTCTAGAGCAAGGGCTCTCAACCTTTCTTTCTATGCCCCCCCCCCATAAATTCACACACACAGTGTTTAAAAATAAAACCCACAGTGTATCCAAATTGAATGATGGAAAACAATTTTTATTTTTTGCATGATCTCTGGTTTATTTTGGTAGACCTCCTAAACCCTGCTCAAGGTCCCTTTTGGGTCCACGAACCCCTGATTAAGAACCACAGGTCTAGAACATATCTTTTCAACGGTGACCCTCGAAAAGAAAATCTGGTCTTGAGCGGAAAAAATGTTTTATTTAATGAGATTCTAATATTTTCAGTTATTTTAAAAACTTCTGTGTCATAACTAGACATATTCAAGCCAGTGCCTCATGTCAATGCACTTGAACTTAGGTCTTATTTTATTTTATATTTATGGAATTACAGTCTCAACATTATGGAGTTTTTTCTTATAACAACTTTATAATACTTACTGTTTCTCTTCCTTCATTTTTCAGAGTACATTTGTTAACAGACCTGCTCTTGGGATTTTACCTCCAGAGAACTTCGCTGAAAAATTAAAGGAATCTTTGCTTTCAGTAAGTTTTAAGAGTGAACTATGATGATTTACCATGTTGTAAGTCTGCGTGTTCTCCAAAGTGTATTTGTGGTATGAAACTACCTGAGAGAAAGGATCTGAAATTTCTTTTGCATCAGTAAACTGGAAAATTACTTCATCACAAATAAGAAACAGTGGTCTGTGCACATATCTTAAACATCCCCCCCCCCCCGAATATTCTTAGCGTCCATGTTAACACCAGTGAAGGGGTTCAGAAGGTAACAATGCAAAATGCTGTGTTGCTTTAGTTGATAGGACTATTCACATTCTTGAAGTTAAGTCTGTGTATAATTGCTTTGCTGGATCAGGGCCTGAGGAGTCTAACAAAATCCAAGCTGCAATACTTAAAAACATGATGTAAGCAGGGTTTTAAGAGGTTATAAGATACCATTGGATTTTTTCAGTTTCATAAGAAGACTGACCAGATGGTGCTCTTCTTCCCCTCTTGGAGAAGTCCAAAAGTGGGAACTACTAAATAACCATTATTCTACATTCTTGAAGATATCTACTGAAATTATGGATTATGAGACAGTGCATTAAAAGTAATCATGGCCTACGTCTTCGAGTGCATGGGGAAGGGGGAGTAGAGGTCGGGATGGTGGGGGGGTTAGGAGGGCTAGAATGGGGGCAGGGAGCTTAGGGAGTAGGGACGGGGGCTGAAATGACGTGAGGAAAGGGGTCTGATGGGGAGAGGTGTTTTGGGGGCAGTAGCTAGGGTTGGGGAGCAGGTGTTGGGAGGAATAGCTGGGAGGCAGGCATTTGGGGGCAGTAGCTGGGATATGGGGGGGGCTGCCAATTTAGGTGGGTTCCAAGGCCCCCCTAATTATGCTTTAACCCCTGCACCTGCCTTCCCCTTTTCAAGAGAATGGAGTCCATAACTGGATGTTCCCATTCACAGAACTTTGCAGGTGAGATTTCAGAGGGAACCACCCCTGGCACCCAATGTGGTGCACACACACACCTTTGATACCCTTAAGAGCTGAATGTCAGGTGATGGTGGGTGTTTTTGCTTGCAAACACCATATTTATTTAAAGTAAAGGAACAAAATGGGTCTGATTAGTGCCTTTGCTTTGCTCCATCACTACTGTTATTAGTTTGACTATTATTTCTCTTTGTTGACAGGTGGCGCCTAAGGGGCTGCAGCAAGTTATCACTATGTCCTGTGGATCCTGCTCTAATGAAAATGCTTTTAAAGCAGCATTCATGTGGTACAGGGTGAGTCAAAATACAGAGTATGCTCTTTACAGCAGTGGTTTTCAAACTTAGTAAAAAAAAAAAACAAGGCGTTGGGTGGCACTTTAAGACTTAACAGATTTATTTTTCGCATGAGCTTTTGTGGGAGAAAATCCCACTTCCTCAGATGCTTCACCCATCTTCAAAGCATCTGAGGAAGTGGGATTTTCTCCCACGAAAGCTTATGCGAAAAATAAATCTGTTAGTCTTAAAGTGCCACGCGACTCCTTGTTTTTTTTGCTGGGCTAGACTAACACGGCTATCCCTTTGGAAGTTTTCAAAGTTAGTGTCACAGACCCTCAGGCACTGGATCCCAGTACCTTCTGTTGCTGCCACCAAAAGACTGGAATGCACTGCTCCAAGATCTAATTGCTGGGTTGCGGACATAAATGATTTTTTTTCAACTGCGTCCCAAGAAAAAGAGTTTGAAAACCACTGCTTTATAGCATTGCAGCATTAGACATTGACATGTATGTTTCATAAGAACTGAATCTATCTGGAATGCATTCCTTTAGTGATACAATTATGGATTAAACTGTAGAAAACAGACTAAACTGTTGCACCTTTGATGTTCTTAACAATCTGTTGGGACCACTTGGAAAATCTCAGATGCGTTGGCAGCTTTCCCACTATGAAACTTTTTTTTTTTTCTTTTCTCCCTGTCCCTCCTCCCACTGGAGAGAATTGGGTGGATCAAGTAAAAATAGTGATGATAAATTCATATTTTCTTGAACAAGATTACTTTAAGATCTGCTTTCTCAAGGTCCCCAAACAGAGGCTGTGTTTCTATCCTGGTGTCGGAGTGTCCTAGCTCCGCATGCTCCCGAGCAGGGAAGCTCTCGGTCTAAGGCTGGATGGCCTTATGGTTATTGGCCCTGTCCGCGGGGTACTTTGTGGGCAGGGCAGTACAGCCCACTGGCCGGAGTCAATGAGTCCCAGCCCTCCACGTCAGGGCAGTGCGGCCCACTGGCCGGAGTCAATGAGTCCCAGCCCTCCACGTCAGGGCGGTGCGGCCCACTGGCCGGAGTCAATGAGTCCCAGCCCTGGCTGGGCGCCCTGAGGGACGTAGGCCCAGGTAGGGGGGTTCAGGCCCTCCCACTCCTCTGAACCCCAGCCCAGGGCCCTGGGGTGTACGGGAATCCTGGCCCAGTCGGCGGGGATCCAAGCCGCAACGCGCTGACTGAGGCTCGGACTTGGCCAATGCTCACCCCGATTTACCCCGCCCTGGGCTACTTCCTACCTGAGGTCGCTATGAGGTGCCCCACCTGGATTCCTGATGCCCACCTGGTCAGGTGCCTTGTTCAGTCTGGGTCCTAGGATCCTCACGGCTGAGGACGCCTTGGTCAGCAGTGCCTTCTGCGTTCCACGTCTCTAGCGTCCCCGGCGTCTGCCCTGTTGAGGTAGGAGCCAGACCAGAGTCTGGGTGAGAGCCTCTAGCCTGCATCTGCTCCCTCCGCTGGCCAGCCTCCAACTGAGGGGAGTCGCAGCCTTTTATACCTGGGCAGCTGTTTGAGCATGCCCAGCAGGGCCTGAGGGGCGGGGCTTCCCTTCTCTTCCGGGCATATAGGCCCGCTTGAGTGCGGGGCGGGCCTGCCCCGTCACACCTGGACTCCACAATATTTTAGATTCCAGTTTGATACACATTGACAGGCAGCCACAGAGGGCTTTAGATTCCTTTGCCATGCATTTTAGAAACACAAGAACAGAGGAGATACAAAATAAAGATCAGCCAGTGCAGCACTCCTTCCTCTCTACTTACCACCACAAATCATGTGACTGCTGCTGCTTAAAACTCTCCATCACACTTTCTTACTAAACATAAATTCCACCCATAACTGTCTGGCCTCTGACAAGGTCTATGCAAACAAATGAGCTTTGCAACAAAGCAGGAGGTTGAGAAATTTGTGGTATTTCAGACTTGAGCTTGGTGAGGGGAACATAAGAACACTCATGCTGAGTCAGACAACAACCCAGCCTACCTAGCATCCAGTCTTCCTACAGTGGCCAATGCCAGGTGCTTCAGAGGGAACAGACAGAACAGGTTGTCATCAAGTTATCTATCCTGTTGCCCATTCCCAGCCTCTGGCAAACTCTGAAAATACCTATGATGGGTCCTGTTCTCCATGAGTTTATCTAGTTCTTTTTTGAACCCTGTTATAGGTTTGGTGGAAGGAGACCAAAGCATTCCCAAGGAAAGGAAAACTGCTGATGCTGCTCTGACAATAATGCATTGGAGCTAGAGAAAGGGCGAGACAGATACCAAACAGTTTCTGGTTTTTGGTTTTTTTTTTTTTAAAGATCAAAACTGACACCTTGTACAGTATTCCATCCAGAAGCCAGTAGGCCCATATGGCTCAAAGCAAAACTATTTTGGAAAAGTTTCATTATTCAAAACTGTTGCAGTGCATTTTGGTTTCTGGCACTCCAAAGCTTATGCTGACTCGTGTGCCAGTCCTTCCCCCCTGACCCTCAGCTCATGCCAGTGGCCCCCTTCTGCTGAAAAAATGTGCCAGCTGCCTGAAAATTCAGCAGTGGTCACAGCTGGAGTGAGAGCACTTCCCAGGTATGCCATGGAAAGAAGTCACCTAGAGTGGCTCATCTTGGTGGTGTGACTGGGGACAGGGCTCCTGAGGCATGCCACGAAAAGAAGCAACTCCTTTCAGATGTTCCCAAGCATGCTGCAAAAAAAAGCTGCCCAGAGTGGCTCCTTTGGGGAGCATCACACTACAGAAAGGTGCCACTCCGGGCAGCTTTTTTCTGTGACATGGAGGCATAGGCATGGGAGACTCCCTGTGTCCCAGCTGCACCCGAAGGAAGCCACCCAGATTGGCTTTCAGTGGCAAGCATGGGAATTTCTGTGGTACTGCAGAGGGTGCCGTGTGCCACTCTGAATGTGCTTGATTGCCACTGTCAGTACACATGCCAGGGGTTACCTACCCCTGTTCTAGGGCAAAAGGGGTTTTGAAGAAGTTGGCTATAAAAGGACCAGTGAGACTGTCTTTTTAAACTAAATTTTCTTCAAAAGTGCTTTAGTCTAAAATGTGTTGCCTAAGATGCAAAGATCTGGTATAAAATCTCTCTTGGCCATAATTTGAAAAGACAGCATTAGTTAAAAGTAGCTGTGCTCATTTGCAGCCTCTCTCCTAATACTGTGAACTAGACTAGTGCTGGCCAAATCTTCCAACTTTTATGTGCATATAAGATATAAGTTGAATGGGATATTGTCGGGTGACTGGTAGCATACAGGCAACCAGTTAAAGCTGCATCAACCATTAATTTAAGTTTATATCCTGCTAGTGTTACTTGTGTATTAGTTGCACCCAAAAGTCCTGATTAGGACTCGTACCCCAGTACATAAATAGAGAGCTCCTGTTCTGGAGAGTATACTAGCTGAAACAAGCTAATCTCATTACTAGTTTAATGGGCTGTTCTCTGGCCCCTCAAAATTAAACTATTAACAAGACAATTCTGTCCTTTGGTTCTCCTCTTGACGCTCGGAATGAGCATATACCACCTCAATGACAGATCATCCCATGCAACATGAGATTCATAAGAAACAACATGTGTAGCTCTTCAGAGGAAAAGTTTACTATCCACTTTAGATTAAACAAACCCATAATTAGCTAAAGGAGAGGCAACTGGGCAGTGAAGAGTGGTCCCACAGACAAACTCTGGAACTTTAACTACATGAAATATTTAGGCTAATTCGCCTTTTAAAGAGCGAGAAATAGTCAGAAAATTCTTTATCTTCTCATGCCCACCTGAATAAATTTGTTTTTGGTAAGCTTTGGAGATCCCTTGCCATTTGCATCTTAAAAATCCAAATGTAGTTTCATCAAGTCTGTCATCACCCTCTGATTAAGCTATCAAACATTCTGTTACAGTAAGGTTTTGCAAAGAGACTTCACCAGCAAGTAAGGTAAGATTCAGCTGGGGACAGCTCATGAAAGCCTCTTCATTACTTTTGCAGAACAAGGAAAGGGGTAACAATAATGTCACAAAGGAAGAACTGGAAACATGCATGATTAACGAGGTAACTTCACTGTTCTGTCATCTCATTCAGACTGTTAGTATTTGATTTGTTCACAGGAGAAGAAAAATAATCCAGGGCTTTCAAACACTGCAGTGGACGCTAGTACTTAAGAGCTTCCAGAGTGTTTAGTCACCATTCACTTGTAACCAAAATTCTAGGCCTGCACGGGTGTCCTGCTGCCTCCCCAGAGAGTTACGGTGATCTGTGTTAAAACTGCCCTCTTTATGTGAAACACCATCTGCTAGAGAGAAGTGCGTGTACTAAGGGAGAGTGTGGGGAACACTAATGAATGCAGATTTCATAAATAAAGATTAAGAATTTTAACAGTCCTCTTTAATTTTTCCAAAGCTATGGTTTAATGACTAAAATTAATCAAGAAGCTAGTTTGCAATGGAATAAATGTTAATAACATAACCACATGGGAGCAAAATATTAAGATACAGCTGGAAAGCTTGTGATGTGCAAATTCAGCTCTGACCCAGATTGTGTTACCCTAGCCAGTCACAAATGTTACTACACAAGGTTACTGATGCAGTGGGGGTTTAATTTGGGACACCAGTATGTGAGCATCTTGGAAGTTACAGGATCTGCAACTCGAGGGCCGGAGCCTTGGCCCAGGGTACGTTCCTGATGTGGTGTTCCAGTTGTGCAATGTTTAAAGCTGTCTTGAAGAGGCAGCTGCTGAAGGGGGAGCTGGGATGTGCTTTAAATTTGGGCAAAGCCAGGTGGGAAACAGGGACTGAACACACTGTGTTTTTGCAATCCAGACCCTTTGGAATGATCCCGCAGGGGACCATTCCAGTTAACATAAGTTATCTGACAGATCAGACTTACATAGCCAAACCACCCTAGGATTGAGGTCTCCTATAGCCACTTGTCCTTCCTGCAGCTGCATTGTTTGTGAGCTAGTTGTAGTTTAGGATTCAACCAACGGTGTGTTTGATCCAAACTCTTTTTTGGAACCTATTCCCAGGAAGGGTATCTTCTGCCTCTTCAAAGCTGTGATGGTCCCACCTTCAAATGTGTGGGCTATCCTTTTTCAGTCACTGAACAGAGAAGCCTTTCACAGTATGAAGTTAGAAAAGCAGAGTATTGTTAGGCCCAAAATTTAGGATTTGCATGTAGCAGAAACAAACCTTACAAAACCTAATAGTAGAAAAGTTTCTATGCATTGCAAAAAGAAAAGGAGAAATACAGAAAGCTGTTTAATTTTAAATATTCACATTTTTTCATTTTTGTGAACAAAATGTTGGAGCCTTGGGAACCAGAGGGGGAGAGAGGTTGACTAGCATAAAATATAAGCTAACAGCAGGAGTCATTTCATGTGTGTCCAATAAGAAATCAAAACAGAGATGGTTGATGATCTGTGTGCAAGACTGAGGACTCAGCTGTTCCTGTGTCTAATTGCCACTTAAGAACCAATCCCGCAAGCACTTACACACATGCTGATGCTAAAATGTTGCTGATCTGTGTCTTAAGCACTTAGGCTATGTCCACACATACATCATTATTTCGAAATAAGTTAATTCGAATTACGGGAAAGCCTGCTTTCGAAACACCTGTTATTTTGAAATGGTTATTTCGAAATAAGGCCATTTGGACGTGTTGTTTTGAAACAGTTGTTTCAAAACAATGGTGGTGTTTTGAGACAACATGTCCAAACATGTTTTTTCGAAATAACAGCAGTTTCAAAATGAATGGGGTTTAAGCTGTTTCAAAATGGTGGTTCTTATTTTGAAATGACAGAGCCTGTCATTCTGAAATAAGAAAACGTCGTGTGGACTAATCTTTTTTATTTCGAAATAACCAGTGTTATTTCGAAATTAAAGAGATGTGCAGACATACCCTTAAAGTTTGTTTACTCTCTCACGTACTCCAGCAAAGCTTTTGTCATTCAAGAGGTGTAAAAAAACCACCACATGGAGCAACATAAGTTTTTTCCGAAGTGAATGTGAATGTAGCTACATGTTTCCCACTGGCATTGCACTGTCCACGCAAGCACTTATGCTGGCAAAATTTATGCCATTCAGTAGGGTGGCTTTTTCGCACCACTGAGCAACAGAAGTTGAACTGGCATAAGCATGAGTATAAACAAACCCTAATTCCTTTGTGACCTTTGGCAACCTACCATTGGTCTTGATTTCCAAAAATCAGGGCTGCTTGACCACCTCCCAGGGTGCTGGGAGGATTAATTAGTTAGCATTTGCGAAGTAATCTGTAGGTAAAAATTAAATTGCCAGACATTTGTCTTTAATATTCATGATATTTACAGGAAATCAGATAATTTTATAGGGATGAAGAATATTTCATGGCAAAAAAATTTGTAAATATACTTTACTGAATGTGCTTCCTGAAGAGGGCAACTTGCCTGATTTTAGCTGAGGCAACAGCCAAAAGTAACAAAAATCTTGCTGTCTTTCCTAATGCTCTATTCTTGACTGGCCATTTGTTTACATGTACAGTGTTTGTGTGTTCTTCGGTCCAGTTATGTAATCCTGTTTAGGATTCCAGTCAATAAGCTACACTGCCATCTTCCTGCAGTTTGAAAAGCTCAGTGACATTTCCTGTATTTGATTTCAGTCTCCAGGCTGCCCAGACTATAGTATTCTGTCCTTTATGGGTGGATTCCACGGAAGAACCATGGGTAAGGCAAACACTCAGTGACCCTCCTTTTCCTTTTTTAGCTGGTATTGGACACAGCAGTACATATTTATCTCATTTTATTTATAACTTTTAAAGTGGAAGGATCTTTTGCAATTATTTGGTGATAGAAATATGATCAGTAAAAAAACAGATTTATTAAAATATTTGGAACATAAATCTGGTGCTAAGGGAAGTTTGTTAGAAATATACTGAAACAGCATTTTATTTCAACTGAAGGTATAGTTATCTTTGATTCATCACCTTCAGAAGGTGCAGTTTCATTCTAGGCCCACAGTTTTGCCACCTATGCTATTGAAAATCTTCCATATTGGGGAGGACCTCTTTTATAAGACAGTCTGATACTCTTTGGTTCTGACAATGCAAATGGGAGAGGTTCATGTTTTAACCATGTTACCTAACTTTACTACTACTCTGAATTTTGCAGGGCTGTGGCTTGATTCAGAATTTGTTTTGGCCTTGTCAGTACTGTAAAGATGAAATCCAGTAGCCCGATTCTCCCATGTCATGTGTCCGACCCTTCAGAATGATGCTCTGGCTAGTCAAAATTGATGCGTGCCCAATCCCAAACATCCAGTACTCCAGAATTATGAAATATACATAAATCTTAGTACCACTGTTAAAATGGAATCATCCAGTCCTTTCCAATAGCCCAGCAGATGACAGTTTCTCACCTCTCAGAATGTTTTTCTCCTTATTTCTAGTGAGCTATTGTTTTAACTTTTGTTCTTCTGGGTTTAGGCTGCTTAGCAGCAACTCACTCTAAAGCAATACACAAATTAGACATTCCATCACTGGACTGGCCCATTGCTCCATTTCCAAGGCTCAAATACCCCTTGGAAGAGTTTGTGAAAGAGAATCAGCAGGAAGAAGCACGCTGTTTAGAAGAGGTGAGTACTTTATTGGCTGCATTCTGTTTTTTATTTAGAAATAACTAATAGTGTTAGAGGAATTAGCTGCCCTGAGCTTGGAAGAAAACTTTCAAAAATTGGAACAGCCTTGATGAAAGCAGCACTCATTAACCTGTTATGGTTAAGAGCCTGCCTCTGATCCCATTTAAGAATTGTCTATTGTGGAAATATGAATGATTTGCAGAAATTTGAACCAGCGTGAAATTTTACATGCAAAAAAGTTTGTTTAAAAACATCTGAATTAATTTCTTCTCCCAAACAAGTGAAAAAGTTTATTTTTTGAAGACTCAAACCTAGCATCAGAGAGATATTAAACCCTTAAAGACCCCTGTCTAGAGAAGAAACGAGGGGTGAACAGGCAGCGGCAACTGGATATAAGGCTCTGCCAGATATCCTGAGGGTGTAGCTACATGGTGATTAAAAGACCACAGCTCAGGTTGAGGCTAAGGGACTATTTAATTGTGGGGCTCGGGCTCTAGGATCCTGCAAGATGGAAGAGTCCCACTGTTAGATCAGTGAAATCGAAAAGGAAGGTGGCGGAGGCTGGAGCTGGCTCAGAAGCTGCTGGGCTTTCTGCTGCCTGTTTCAGGAAGCTACTATCCTGGGCTTCCACCTGGGTAGTGGGATGCTTCAGCCCCACTGCTGGCCTCAGTCCCCCACAAGGTGTGAGGAGCTGCCCTGGTGGCAGCCAAGGATGCCGGCAAGCCACAGGATGCAGCCCGGCTTCCCAGGACATGAGTGGCTGCTGCCTGTCTCCCAGCTGGGACTAAGTGGGTTTGTGGACCTGGAGGACCAGGGATTGGGGAGCAGCCCACGGGCTCCCAGCAGGGAGCTGAGAGATGGGTGTCTCGAGTTCCCTCTCTGCTCCTTAGACTGATGGAAGTACCCCTAGTGAGGACGCACTCATCAATCTCAGGAAAGCAGTGTGTATATCAGCCACTGTAATTACAGCTGTGACCAAAAGCTGACATAGTTTATCTCAGTTTACTTTCCAAGTGTAGACAAGGCCTTAATTTTCAAAAGGCTGAACTGTGTGGCTACGTACATTTTGTGATTAGAGAGGTTCCAAGAGAGAATGCTTCTGTGAGGAGTCAAGCTAAATTGACCTGACAAAAGAATCATGAGAAACGGGTAATGAAGTTAGTGACCATGTGTGATGGTGGTAGTGAAACCTGTCACTAGCAAGCACATCCTCACAAAAGACTGCAGGGGTTACAAACACAGCATGAACTCTGATGTGAGAGAACAATGATGAATTTGGAACTACAAATTCTAAACTACAGTATTTATACTGCAACAGGCTGTGATGTCCTACTCAAAGCCCTATCACTCCATAGCAGGATAATTTAGATAGGTACCTTGGGTTACACTGAAGGAAGTTCTCATTCAGACCAAGATAACATTAGGGAAAACCGCAGGCATAGCAGAATGTTCTTGAGATGCATGCTGTTATGACAAACACCAAAAAACCAACATGTCAGTGGAGAAGGCAATGATGTAAAGAATCAATTCACAAACTTAAAGAGTTGATGATTTGTTGGAAAGGCCCTAGAGTAGCTGAATAGCATCTTTAAAAAACCCATCATGTGAAATAGCATAAACTGTTACCATGGAGTTGGAAGTGGAAATTCCCAGGCACATATTATATTACAAACCGTCAACAATTTGCACTCCAGGGTTACTTAAAATTTTTCTCAGCAACAAGATTTCCGAACTATTTAATCTGACTGTTGTCAAAGTACCTGCATTACCTTTACGTGACTGGAGAAGTGGATTTTGCAGATTTCTATGTAATACTAAAAATGCAGAGTGATTAGATGAAGTATCACGTAAGGCACAATAACAACTGTTTTTTCTTCAGCATTATTTGACTAGCTTAGTAAAAATCAGTTTCCATTCAAACAAACATTGTGAATTAATGTGAGCTGTATTAAAATTAAAAATGGTTTAAAATTACGGCACAAATTAAGAGCTAGGTAATCATCAGAATTGCTGCAGCAACTATTTGTTAATTCTTTCATGTTAATGTTTGTTTTTTGAGGCATTCACAGCTAGCAATAATCTTTAAACTAAAGAAGTCCAGCTTTTGGTGCTAAGAACTAGTTTTTCCTGGGGCAAAATTTGCCAGTATGTCTTGGTAGAAAAATGTAATATCCATGTTTGATATCCAGGTGGAAGATTTGATTGTAAAGTACAGAAAAAAGCAGAGGATTGTTGCTGGAATAATTGTTGAACCAATTCAGTCAGAGGGGGGAGACAACCATGCTTCAGATGACTTCTTCAGGAAGCTACGGAACATTGCCAGAAAGGTAAATCAGCAATTAGGGGTCCACTAAATGGTTGGTTGAGTTTACAAGAATTCATTTCTACCTCTCAAGTTAACTGACATTTTCTCCAGACCGTTTCAATGGTTTCCCCATAATCGTGTTCTGAAAATCAACACAGGAGTCCAAACATCCTAGCAGACTTCCCAAGTGGCAGTGATGTGTATCTGCTCATACCCAACAGTTCCTCTTCAGCAGCATGGTAACATCTCCTGTTACTGTGTTCTCGGAGAGCCTGGCATGTTCTGCAGATAAATTCTTCCACTCTCAAGGGAAACAGAGGAATTCGTCAAATCTGATAAATCCTGGTTTCACATTAGTGTTCCTTAAGTTAGATGGCTAACTTCCATGGAGAGGCTAACACAGTTCGAGGAACAGTAATAGGGATGGCAGGCAAGTATTTTTCTTTATAAAATGTTTGCAGTATAGACTCACTAACTGTAGAAGCAGAAGTTGAGTCCAAATGTAAGTTCAGATATTCCAGTAAATGACAAGAATGGACAAAATGTCTTGTAACATTTGGAGTGGTCAGAGAATCATTTAAAAGGGATAATGAGGCCTACTTGCATGTTTGTTTGGAAAATGTTTCTGGAGAGAAACATGAATGGGAAAAACATGCTGATGATATTTGAGGAACCCTTTTCTGCAGGATGGGGCTGCATCATTTTCCTTTGCTAACAAGTGTTTTTACTGCCCACTCTTCTCAGCGTGACACGTTGTAAGCAGTTTAGATGAAACGGACAAGTACGAGGCTAAATCAAGCAGCTTTTGTCTTGACCGCACTAAGGATGTGCCAGTCTTGTAGTAGTACTGCATTGGGAACACTCAGTAATTTGTTTGAATAGGACTTTTCACAATTTGATTTAGAAACCTCCCTAGCAAGTAACATCTTTTTCTTCAGAAAAGGTCTGGGTGACCTGATTGACTGAAAATGCCTAAGTGCTTTTTTCTACAGAGCAAATGTGCTGAGATGTTGCCTGTCTCCCCCAAATGTGAGTGGCTAGTAATGTTGCAGGTGGACACTTTCAAAACACAAATGGAAGTTAGGCCCCTAACTCCCATTGACTTTCACAGGTAGTTTGATGTCTGCTTTTTGAACATTTGAAAATCACGCCCCGAGCATTTTCTAATATCCCTTAGAAATGTTTTGGGACAGTCTGTATGAAAAAAAATAGTTTTCTCTGTTGTTGTTAGAGGCTTGACAAGAAACCAGATGACTGCATACATGCCTGAAAAATAGTTGAATTTCATTGGATGATGTAGTTACAAACACCCAATAGATAAAAAAACAGCTCAAAGACTGACATGAGAAAGGCTCTCAGAATGGTGGTTCTGACATATTGTTCTGTGCACTGTTCTTGAACACCTAGCATTTATGTATTTAACCAAGAGAGGTGAACATTTTATTTTGGAAACATGAATACAGGTTTCTGATCTCTCAATCTCTCTGAACAGCATGGATGTGCGCTTCTGGTGGATGAGGTGCAGACAGGAGGTGGCTCAACTGGAAAGTTCTGGGCCCATGAATACTGGGGCCTAGATGACCCAGCTGATGTGGTAACATTTAGCAAGAAGATGATGACAGGAGGATTTTTCCACAAGGAGGAGTTCAGGCCCAATGGTGTAAGTGTTTTAAAGTGCCTTGGATTCTGTAATCCCAAGTGTTACTGAGCGACGGAAGGTGGTCCATTTCTGGAAGTGATTCTAAAATGTGCCTAAACTTGGGATGTTCTTTGGTCCTCAGATGCCTGGTGATTAGGTACTGCTGCATATAGAATAAACTCAGCTGGCCCACAACTGAGTTCTTTTGATATATGGTAAAGTGTATGGCATATTTGAGTAGGATGATGCTGTTATTTGATACATATGCTCTGTAGTCCCACAGACACAGACCATGAGCCTAGTTCTCTTTTCTCTTACACTAATGTAACTCCAGGGAAGTTATGCTTCTTTCACCTTACACTGGTATAAAACCAGCGTAAGGGAGTGGAAAATCAGGTCTGGTATTTCTAATACTTTGTTTTCTGCACCAAATCTGCTTGAGCATTGACTATATTGGGGTAGGGGCTATATCTCTTCTGTTGGAGTCCTGCAGATACTTTTGTTCAACCAATTAGAGATCTGGGCATATTCATAAACTCAGCCTGTGGAAACTGAACCAATGGGAATACAGTATAAGTGCTGAGGCAAAACTCACACAGTATTAAATGCTGGCCTCAGTTACATCATTGCATTGAGGTCACAGAGAACAGGGACCATTCTCAGCACAGCCTGGTGTCTCTCTGGGTCCTTCCTAAACACTGTGGATCTGGTCCCTTTGGAGCAGGCTTTCAAAATGTTCCTACAGCCCAGAGGAGGGACCTAGCATTTATTTCTGGTGTCCCAGAAGTTTAACACCTGTACTTTCCTCTGTGTACAACACTGCTTTGATTCAGATTGCCCCCCCAACATCTTCCACATTTTTTTTCTTTCTCTCTCTGTAGCCATATCGGATTTTTAATACTTGGCTTGGAGATCCCTCCAAAAATCTCATGCTTGCTGAGGTCATTAATGTTATTAAGAGGGAGGACCTTCTTAACAATGCAACTCATGCTGGGAAAGCCCTACTGGCCGGGCTGCTGGACTTACAGGTAACTATGCGAAAGGCTTATATAAATGCGAGCAAAGGAGTAGATTGGGGTCAAGCGGCCCATATGCTGCTTGAAAATGGAAAAAATATCTCTTTGTACTACAAAAAGCCCATAGGTCTGCTAGACAAGAAAATGAAGAGATGATGGGCCCTTCCCACGACAGTTGTCCCATTGCTGTTCACAGTAGTTTCTGAGCTTCATGGTGAGCATCTGCAGAGTATAGGATTGGGCCCACTTCATGTGTGTTATTCTTAATACAAATAAAATGTGAGTTTATTGATGCCTTTACAATAATCAGGCCAGTCTGAACTATGGCATAGGGTTTTTGAATAGTTATTTATAGTGAGGTACTAAGCTAATGGTAGGCCAGTGGGGACCTAAAGGAAATTAGAAGCTGTGTGACTATGATAGGGAAAGTGTTTGTCCAGTCTGTGATTACCTGGTGGACAAAGAGGAGATAATATAGTCAGCACATTTGTTTGCAAATGGTTAATGCTGTTCTCCCTCCCAATCTGCTTATTAATCACCCTACCCAAACAGACAGGGAGAGGCAACTGTGTAGTTGACGTTTCTTCAAGACTTATGGAGCAAATTAGAATTGTTTACTCTTAACTTCAGTCTGCAGGATTTCTGTTCTTAAGGTGAGTTGTTATTGATTCAGCCTGTGGACAGCCAGGTCTTGCTTCCTTAGCTTCTGTACTAAATTATTGTATGTGTAATGCAGGGTGTTGTTTTGTTTTTGTTTTTCCTTGTAATGAAAAGAAGTATATGAAATATAGTAGGCATAGTTCAATCTGCCACACAGAGACAATCATCCCTAAGGCCATCTCCTCCAAGCACCAGAAAAGAGCCAGATATGTTCATGGAGAACATGTCCATCAGCCATGAGGGTCAGGAATGCAACTTCATGCTTGGGGTGGCTGTAAACCTCTGACTACCAGAAGACAAGGAGGGATTGTTCCATAATTGCTCTGTTATGTACCCTCCCCATGAAGCTTTGATTTGGGTAGTTTGCTACAGGATATAGGCAGGACGGGCCATGGTCTGACACATATGACTGCTCTTACACTGGGAAGTGAGATTTTTCTTGCATACAGAAATTCCCTGGATCTTGTTTTCATTCTTTTTTCAGTAAAAAGTCAGTCACAACTGCATAACAATGCATGCTTCCTTGGGGAATGAAAGACCTTAACTCTTACTAGTTGTGCTTAGGAAACTGTTAAGACTTCACTAGAAAGGAGCATCATTAAGGCTGAGAAATTGAACATATTTGCTGTGGATGTCTTTTTAGAGAGAGAATATGTTTGTGTCTAGCAAAATTTGCAGGTTATTGTAACATGAAGATAAGCTGGTTTCTAGCACCATACAATGAATTGTGCTCAGATGTGCCTTGACAGAGTCCAAAATGCATAGGATGGGTGCATTTTAAAAACCAAAATAAATATTGCCTGTTGATCCTGTTCTGTGGTGTAAACTCTGTGATCCTCCTCTACATCCTTATGAGAGAGAGGAAAGACCTATTTCTACCAGCCATAGACATCTACTGTAACCTTTTGATACCTGCACCAGTTTGTTATTGCAACTGGGCAAATAGGTCATAGGCCCTATGTCAGAAATTAAAACTATGTAATACTTTCGTAGCTGCCGAAACTGAGGAAAAGGCTGAATTTTTGCATGTCAAAATTCCAAGTTACAGAGGTCACCCACAAAGTTTACTGGAGTCTCTGTAAAGGTCTGACAGCAAATGTAGGGGTAATTTACATTTGCAGCCATTTACAGTAGAACCTCAGAATTACAAACACCCCAGGTATGGAGGCTGTTCATATCTGTGAAATAGTGGTAGCTCTGAAAAGACCATTATGATTCTTCTTTCAAAAATTTACAACTGACCATTGACTTAATGCAGCTTTGAAACTTCTACTATGCAGAAGAAAAATGCTGTTTTCTCTTTATTTTTTTGTCATTTACATTTAACAGAGTATTATATTTTGTTTTGATTTTGTTTATGTTTCCCTGATGCTGCCTGACTGCATATGTGGAGTTCCAAGTGACATGTGTGGTGCACTGGTCAGTTCATAAATCTGACGTTTATAACACTGCAGTTCTACTGTATTCATTTAACTCTTTATTCTAGGCTCGTTATCCCCATCTCATCAGCAGAGCAAGAGGGCGAGGGACTTTCTGTTCATTTGACGCGCCAGATGATGCAACTAGAAACAAGCTAATTACAATTGCCAGAAACAAAGGTATGATAAAATCTGTCTGTATATCCCATGGCTTTCAGTATCACATCTACATTTGATTTTTCCTCTGTAGCGTACACCGATTGTCACATACTATTATACCAGTAAAAGAAAAGGAGGTCTGGAAATATTTATTTTCCTTGATTTGGGAAAGAACATAACATTTCCGTAAACACAATGCCATAAGCCCCAGCTATTTATACACACAAGATATACAACAGAAATTTCCCCCTTATGTTCTACATGCTGCCTGATACCACTTAGATGATTTTAATTTTTATATTAAAATAGAGGTCAGTTTTGGTGGTGCATAACTTTACATCAACATGCTTGTTTATCATTTATTTGTAAGTAATATTTTAGAATGCCATTTATCATTTTAATGTTTTAGTTGGAAAATAAGATCAGTTGAATGTTCTAGATAGGCTGGTAGTACCTGTGTATCTAAAACCAAACCCATCCCCACCTAGATAATCCATTGTTCATGCATTGTAGCTTACAATAAATTATGGAACTGTCATTTTCTTTCATGACAAAGCACAGTCTGTACAGCCATACAGACTATAATGTATTAGTAGATGATCTGTAGAAATGTAGCTACAGCTGACCAAGATTTTCAAAAATAATTAGTGATTTTTGGGTGTTTGGCTTGAGACACCATAAAGAAGGTGCCTGAATTAAAAAACAAACAAACAAACAAAAACAAAAAAAGAGTATTTGCCATCTGAAAATAAGGCTTCTTCTAATTTGTCTCAAGTTGAGCAGCCCAAATCATTAGTGACTGTTGCTCTTTAGGTTTAAATGGTTTACGATGTTTGAAGTTGAGAGTTTTTTTCTTTATAAACCTGAAACAGTAAAACTATTACCATTAGTATCTGGGGCTGAGATCTTCCAGTTTCATAAAATAAGACTCCTGTGCAATGAAAATCTTTGCAACTTTATAGCCTTTAAAATAAAACATGATTTTTGGTGAATGCCTGTTTAATGACCGAAAGCTTCAAAAACTCGTATCTGTATATCCTGTCTTTAGAACCCAATTAGACAAATTATGATGCAAATAGTGAAAAAGTTGTAAATACCAGAGTGGGGGATGAAAGCTATAAGCCACAGGAGGTGTTTAGTAATCAAAAAGGTGGAAGGTAGCATTGACGGAAGATGCTCTTCATTTGAGGTAGCATTGTGAAGACACTGCACTGCATGGACATAAGTATGCCAGTGTGAGATACACTATAGGGTATGCAGTTGTATTCATGAACTTCATGCAGTCCCTCCATCAAAATTCCTGTCAGACCAGTGTTTATCCTTCTTGCTTGTAAAAACTGAGATGATAAAGCTGAAGGAGAAACACTTTTGCAACCACATCAAAACTAGCTAGTGCTCTAGGTAAGCAGGGGTGAGCATAGCCCAGTTGAGCAACATAGAGTATAACATTATCGCAGACTTTGATTTAGAGTACTGATAATTTCAGAACTAGGAGAAAACTTTACTTTTTAAAAACTAGCAGGAGTTGAATAGCTGTTGAGTCCCTTTGAGTGGTTTCCTGTGACTTTCTGTACTCAACTATAATACAAAACATCACACCAAAGATGAAAATGAGCAAACATCTTGTCCTATGATGTGGGCCGTGCCCTTGTAAGAGTATGAATGGCTGCTTTCATTCTCCTTGCTGCCTGAAGCATCAGTTGGTGTGTGATACTATTTGCTCTCCCCTTGCCACTGCTACGGTTACTTTCAACACTCCAGATCTCTGGCGAGAAGCATCAAGCAGCACCATGCTTATTTTTTGTTGTGGCAGCCGGTCAGCTCAGGCCTCTCTGCACCACTGAAGTCCCATTTATTTCTTTACATGCATGTGCAGTGCTGTGGAGAAACTTGTGCTAGGCTTCTACACTGGGTGTGCTTCATCCTGAGTGAATGGTATGTGGCGTATGCCCTACAAAGAGAGAAATCACTAAGGTACATCTTATTGCCTTAGGTGTTGTGCTGGGAGGCTCTGGTGACAGATCGATCCGTTTCCGCCCAACTCTGAGCTTCAAGGATCACCATGCGCACCTCTTTCTGAACATCTTCAGTGACATCTTAGCAGACTTCAAGTAAAGACACATTTCCCTTGCGCTGAAACAGTCCAGTCTCTGAGATTGTGAAATTAGCATACTTAATTGATAACTATTCACATACAGGACAAAATGTGACTTCATAAACTGAAATTCTTGGGGTTTTTGCCATGCTTACCATCAAGTCAAGCTGCTCTAAACTGAAACTCTGGACACACATGAAGCTTTGAAATTGATTATCAGTCTCACAAATCCTCAGAAAGTGCACCTAAATGACTATCGCTGAGCAGCGTGTTTCCAAGGGTGTACTGCACTTCCCGAGTGCTAAACTGTCTCCAATTTCAGCCTCAGGCAGAGCAGAAACAACAACTAACCCTTTGGATATGCACTGCCTTGCCTATAATTATTAACATGATGCAATATATTTTTGTAGGTAAACACAGTAGCTTTCCTTTCTTTGGTTCGTGTCCAGAGGAAGCAGCAGGTCTTGTGAGTGTGGGGTGGAAGCTTAGGTGATATGTCTACCAAGCAGAACGTGCCATTGGCTGACTGTGATTGTATTTTTGGGAACAGATCTGGAAGAGATTCTGTGAAATACTGAACTTGGCAATGATGGAAAATAAGAGTTTGCCTTGAAATATCTGTTCTCTCCTGCCAAACACACAAACTGCCATACTAGACTGGACACGGCCTATCAGGGCTGCTGCCCTGCTTTCACTCTATACCTAGTTCTTCAGAGGCACTGATGTATCTGGCCACTTGTGCAGCACATGAAAGTTAGGGGGGAGTAATTCCTTCCTGACTTGCGCACACAAAACTGTACCCAAAGGTTTCTGAATTGCCGAAGCTTAGAAAGTAAAAAGAAGAATGTACTGCAGCCTTATTTAAACTATCTAAAATGTGTTTGGCTGTGGGGTTATTTAACCTGCTTGTCCATAATATGCAGCCATTGATTTAGCAATTCTAACTTCTAAGCAAATACCCAAGGCTTTTTGCAACCCACAGATGCGTTGTTTTATACAGAGTCATTACCTGACATCAGATCTGTTATGGAATCCTTAGGAAGTGTGCAGCTCTTGTGCAAAATACTCCTAGCGCTTTAGTGGATTTCTTCTCTCCTAAAGCATTCAGGCCTCAGAAAGCCTTTAGAAAACCACAGGATCTATAAATGTCAGTGGCTGGTTAATCTGTTCATTGTCAGACGTCTGTTTTGAGTGGCGCCTTTATATGTGTCTTTCCAATAGAAAGGATATTTTCTTGAGCTAATTTGCTGAGCCAATACTGTTCTGTATTTTGTTTCTCTTTGCTAGAGAATATTTGATGTTTGAGACTTAACACCTGAACTTTGTTCAAAGTGGAAGATACTTTGAACTGATTTGAGAATTTTTCATGTCCTGAGACAATAAATAAGTATTACAAAGTAAACTATTAGTGGACAAGGGGGGACATGTCTTCTGATAAGTGCACTAGAAGATGTAGACGTGTCCAAATCTTCTGGTCTACTTTGAAAATATTTCTGCCTAACAATGAACTTTCATAATGACTGGCAACTAGCAACCAAGGAAATTCACTTTTGCTAATTTAATAGTATGCAGAGCCATGTAGGCCTGTCTGTGTTGCAGCCCATTCTGGAACTCACTGGTCAGAATTTTCATAATGTAGACAAAGCTGTTTTTTGATGATTAGCTGTACAAGTTCATAGTTTCGGAAAGAGCAAGCAAAAAGACAGGATAAAACGGAATTGTATGTAATTACAAAAGACTTGATGGAGGGTTGATGAATAACTGTAGTGAAACCTCATTATCATCACAGTCTTAATAGGCATAATTAAGTCCAATTAAGAAAATTCTCATTTGATAAAATTTTGGGAATTAGTTCATTCAACATATCGGTGCAGTAGATTTTAGTAAATGTCTCTATCAAGTCTTGTACTTTTACAGAATCAAAGGTCCAGTAATGAAGTCTTACCACAGCCTCACTTTTGTTATATATATTCTAGGTGTTTTTTTTATATCTCTTACTGAGACTCTAACTGTGTAAAATTGTGCACAATGTATGTTGAGCAGATTAAGTTAGAAAACATACATAGAGAGGACAGCAGCCTAAGCATAATAAAGTAATATTGTTTACAGCATACAGTGGACAGTGCCAAATAAATGTTTAAATAAAAATACCTAACTGCACTTCATGACGTAACTGGTAACAATGTACACGAATCCATGAAATAAGTTTCCTGTGTAATGAATATTCTTAAATAAAATATTTATAATTGAACACTTCTAGCAGCCCTTTTTATTGTTAGAAATACACCTTTTAAATAAAAATATACATTCATAAATGTTATGTTCACTAAATAGTTCTCAATTTTTATACACTCTTTGGAGGATTGTTCTGTATACACCACACACACAGCCCACTCAATACCTTTTGCTGCACTGGTGTTTAAGCCAAGAGGCAGCACAAGCCAACACAACTGCTTCATCTTTCCCTTTGCTTTAATTGCACCAGGCTTGAGTTCTGCCCTGCATAAGGTGAACATCACCTGCTGGCTCTGTAGCAGTAGGTGGCAGATCAGGGTAGGGCTGTGGCATGTGTTTAAATGGTGATTTTTCCCCTAGCAATGCAAAAAATAAGAAGTCAGGGACTGGATGTGGAAACAGCCCTGAAAATTGTAGCTAATCCTTCCAGGGTAAGTGAACATTGAGAGCTGAATTATTTGCCATTGGTACATAAAGTACAAAAGCATGACAAATAGAAAATCCTGTGTAGATTTAACTTCAGTGCTTCCAGACCAACTCAAAGTTCTTCCTGAATTTGTGATGGAAATGTTCATGTTACACTCCAGTGGACTTTATGCCATTTCATGGATTTATGCTCAGCACCAGCACTGAGCGAGCTATCGTTGTATTCTCTGAAGTGGGAGTAATTTCAACATCAGCTGATTTAAGCCTCACAATATACCAGCGAGGTAGGTGCACTTAAGGGTGTTGAAGGATGCATTTAAAAAAGCAAACCCAAGTAATAATGTATCACAGAGCTGAAGAAACTGGGGCCTAGGCAATGAAACGCTATCGGCATCCACACAGTAAGTCAGTGACAACTAGGATTATAACATTTTACTCCAAACTCCCATTCCTCCAGTGCAGAGTCACTTCATTCCCAGCTTCAGATCTCAAAGTTCACAGTAGATCAGTAAGCAAAATCCTGCCCTGTTCAGCAGAATGGTGGGAGCAGACTCCCTGGCAAGTCCTCTCATCAATTCTACTCAATCATGGCAGGATTTCACAGGACATGTGTTTCAGGGCACCCTGAGGAATGTTGTTTGCAAGCCCATGCAACATGAACTTTGTACAGGTCGTGCTGCTGTAAGTGCAGCACAAAATTGAATTGCCTGAGTTAGCCTAGCCTTCAAATTGGCAGCATCATTCCCAGCTTGAGGAGATAAAACTCTGCTAGCCCTAATTGAGCTAGTCTGCTAAACCTACTGCATAGCTTGTGGCAGCAGCAGGTAGCCCTCTCCCCCCATGGTACGTGCCTAGTACCTCAGGCAGGTACATGCTTGGTGGCTCCTCCTGCCACTTATGCCTACATGGCTACTCTAGTTTAGGGGCTAGTTCAGTCTTAACTAGTGTAAACATGCCCTCTGAAGCAGGAAATCATCCCTAGCTCAAAGTGCAGGCATAGTTAGCCACCTGACAATCTCACATCAGCTGGCCTTTTCTCCTAGCACTCATAAGTGTTTGCCTTGCTGCTTGTTCCATAATCCCTATTGTTCTTCCTCCCAGCCTCCAACCTACCAGTACAGCTGAAAGGACTTTGCACAAATATGCCATTCCACTGGGGGGGGGGGGGGTTCATGCTGGGCAAGCCACTGGCCATTCAATTGTAAAGCTGTCGTAGAAATCAGGAATACCAGAATAATTGAGAGCAGCAAGTAAAGCAGCCCATGCCCTACTTTAAATACGACTGCTTCTGACCACTTGACATATACATGTACTACCCTTTAGACTTCTTGACCAATTTGCAAGTGGGTTTAAGGGAGTCTGGCTGAGCCAAATTTTGCCCTCATTTACAGCCATGCACAGGACCAAGATTATAACCACTCACACCCATGCTGAATGGCTGGTCAATACTACCATGCTGACTGATAGCATTTTTACACCCACTCTGTGCAGATGTAAACGACTGCACAAGATGCAGAGTAAAAGTGACGCAGGCCCCCTTGCTGCACTGACGTCAACTTTACCCAGCACCTGATCCTATTAGCAGTTTCCTTGGCACATTCCATTTCTTTTTCTCTCAGGGATCGTTCTCGTTTAGCATCAAGATTGCGGCTACAAGTGTGGGTTGGTATAGCCTGTGTATTTAGATTCTGGTCTCTTTAAGAAATAGTTTTAAAAAGTAACATTCATAACAGTGGTCCATGGTGCTGATGGAACAACCCCCCCCCCCCCCAACTGGTCACCGAGCAGAGGCCCAGTGGAACACATGCTAAACTCTTCAATAAACTCACCCAAAGTAAAACATGGCGAGCCTGGGTGATGCGCTGATGAGCTTTATTTCACCTCCCTCCATCAAAGGATAATAGAACCCTGCAAGGCAAGGCAAGGCACATTTTTCTAAAACAGTTTTCAGTAACACCACAAACTTCAAACAATTCCATGGCACACCCACTTTTTTCAGCTGAACTGCTTGTTCATAAATGTCACATTTACTGTGCGTATGCTCTTACTAGAGAGTTTTGCAGCATGGCACACCCACCCACCCCAAGCTAAAAAAGGAGCCCATGGTTCAATGGGTCAAATCCACCGGGGGGGGGGGGGGAAACCGAACAAACAAACACATGCGCTCTCACTTTTGGTCACCTGTGATTAGCCTGGTCACAGGTTAAAGACTGACAGCTCATCTTTAATCTAATGACTAATTTTTCACAAGGTTTTTGTTTTTTTTTACGTGTAATGTTGGTTGGCTAGAATATAATTTAAGATGCAACAATGCTTGTTTTCCACTGATTTTTTTTTCCATTACCTTTGTACAAAATTTCACAGCACATTTGGACAGTTTTCATGGCACATTGGTTGAAAACCACTGGTCTAAGGGATGTGACTTAGTGTGTTGCTCCCTATTGGTCTGTAAGTCAAAAATTGGTTGTGTTGACAGCCACATCGATTCCTCCCTGTGTTATCTGCAGGGCTTTTACACCTTTGACTCACTGCACATCCCCCCCCCCCAATTGCATCCACCTCTGTTGTCAGAATTGGTGTCTGTGACATTTATGAGCAATTGTTATCAGCATCTGTTTCACCTTTTCTGTGTACCTTTTTTCTTGAAGGGTTCTGTAAAAGCGCACATGTCTCGATTGTGTTTCCTCTGCTTGCTATCAATGGTCTAAATTCTGCGCTCAGCGCTCTTTAACTAGGATCCCATGTATGCATCCAAGGCCAGAATTTCTCCCTGTAAACTGGCTCTATAAATTGATTTCAGACGCACACAACTTGCCAGAGCACAAGCTAGCCAGGGAGAGTGATGACTTTTTAACCTAAAACTCATGCCCCTTACTGTCTGAGCTTTTACCCTAATGTTTTTGAGTGGCCTGAGGTGGAGGCTAGTTTTACTGTAATTATTAATATAGCCATTTTGTAGCTCATCAGAAAAAGTACACCTGCACCAATACTGTGTCCTTCAGTGTTAGTTTGGTATCAAATCAGTCTATTGAATGAATTCTGCCACTTCATGCAGGACCCTGCTTTTCCTGGGAGGCTCCCCGTCCACGGCTGATGCAGCATGCCATCATGCAGCTTGGGAGACAGACAATCAATCGCGGTGGCACAACAACGTTGCCTACCTGAAAATATGACTCCCACCAAGACCATCAGTGTGTTGCATTTTTTTGTTTCAGTGAGACAATAGGCTAGATTCCACTTTTCCATTAGACTTCTGTGATGATAGTCCTCAACTACAGCAGTGGAAGGCTTGAGGTAGAGCTCAGTTTAGCCTCAAAGTATGTGAGCAGTCTCTGGAAGGTTTCAGCCACTTGACTGCAGTGGGAGTGATCATGTTCTTAGAATTAAAAAGCATGCTCAAGTAGAGCACTTTGCTGGATCCAGGTCTGAAGTGAGCTCAGATTCAGACCCTGTACTTCCAGTAGGGGCAGAAACAGAAATGATGAGGTTTGCCTTGCCTGTGAAAACAATGATTGTCATGAGAATTTGTGAAGCATACTCACAGGCTAAGTGCTGCATATTTCACCCAGTGAAACTGCTCACCTATATCCAGATGTGTAAGTTTTTCATTTGGAGTTACTTGTCTAACACACGCCATTCTCTGTCTGGTCATAGAGTATGTTAATGTTTTAATACTAAACTGCCATTTGAATGTAATTTTTTATTTAATAATAAACTGCCATTTATTTGAATTAGAAGCCTTTCTAGTCACAGATTTTCTTGTTGGCATCATATTTTATGAAATTGTAAAAAATATCTAAATAAATACACGTAATGTATTTGGTTTTATGTTAGTTTTAAGCATTACATAATAAATTTTGGTAATACAGCATTCAAAACTACTGGGTGGAGAGGAAGAAAAACTCTTGTTATTTAATAGGATGTTAGTTCCTAATGTGAGATGTATAAAACTTAATAACTTGATTTCTGGTTTGGACATCATTATTCAAGTATTGCCTTTAGATGAACACTGTATAGTTCCATTTACAGATGCACACTGAACGCATAGCTAGGGAGATTCATTCATTCATTGGTAAATAGCTACAAAAATCATGTATTTATAAATAAATACTTTTTTTTTTGTCACTTGGCAAAGCACATTAACATGTGCTTAACTTTAAACATGAGGGTAGGTCTTTGCTAAAGCAAGGTCAAAATGATGTGCTTATTTGTATTTGAAGCTAACAGAACAATTACTAAGGCTGATCTAAGGCAAAACAGGGAGAACCAAAGGTTAAACGTTAGCCCACTGTGTGGTATACCCTGTGCATTCTCCCAGATAAAGTAGATTTACTGTGTTCTTGATGTAGTGTCCTCACATTAACACATCAAACTCCCTGCCAACAGCATGTCTTTAGAAAGTGTTCAGATATAGTCCCATGAATATCTTAAAAGGAGCAGCTGGAACTCAGACAATCCAATCAATAAGTATTTAATTACCTAAAGAGAATGAAAATATGAGTATTGTATGGTAGCTTCCACCACTGGTCTTTTGGGTCAGTTGGTGAAGGTGTTGTGGGGGAGAGGATGGACACCTGAAAAAGTTATTTGAAAAAAGAATTCTAGAAGTTCTTTTTATGGCTTTTAATGGTATGTTGAATGATAATCAGGCCTTGAATTAAATTCTTCAGTTGGTTAAGACAAGGAAGAGAGGCAGAAGTAATGTTGCCTGGAAATCTTTTTTGAACAGCACCAGTTCAACTGATTGTAATTCTTGGGGTTTACTTACACTTTGATGTGTTCATGTTACAAGTGTGCATTCATCAGACGGTAGTTTCCTTTTAGCTGGACAGATTTATACCTGAGGCGATGCCATTTAAATCTATGAAGTTACACTGATCAAACTTCAGCCTAACAGTCTTTAGGTTACATGAAATTGTATATCATGTTCCTGAGAAAAATAGAGCACCAAATGAAATTATGAAATGTTAGCAGGGCAGGAGGTTCCAGAAAAGTGGTGGGGAAAGCTTCAAACCAAAAAATGTCTTTTTTTAAAAATCTCAGGAAAGGAAAATAAACTGTCTTTAGGCACTTTTAAAGACTAACAAATTTATTTAGTGCATGAGCTTCTGTGGGATAGATCCCATCCCACTTCATCAGATGCTTGAAAATGGGGAAAAAAATAGCATAGGAAGGAGGGATAAATGAAGTGACTGAAGTGTAACCATGGGATCAGGCCAGATTACTTCAGCTTGTAATCCATCCTTGAGTGAGATGTTGGTGTAAAGAGCTTCTACATCCATAGTGGCCAGAATGGTGTTTTCAGGAAGCTCACCAATGGACTGTATTTTCCTCAGGAAGTCCATGGTATCTTGAAGATAGCTAAGGATGTTCACAACATAGGGTCTGAGGAGCAAATCCACATCATGGAGTAAGAATGCCAATGCCTGAGATGATGGGGCGTCCAGGGTTTGCTTTTTTATGGATTTTAGGTAGTAGATAGAATATTCCTGGCCAGGGTTCTGGTGGTGTTTCTCTCTTTATATGTTCCTGTGATGTCTTGGGGAGTGTCTTGAGTAGGCGTTGTAATTCCTTTTGGTATTCCTCAGTGGGGTCAGAGGAAAGTGGTCTGTAGAAGGTTGTGTTGGAGAGTTGTTTATAAGCCTCCTGGTCATAATCCAATTTATTCATGATGACAACTGCACCTCCTTTGTCAGCCTCCTTAATGATAATGTCAGAGTTGTTTCTGAGGCTGTGGATGGCTTTGTGTTCTGCAGGGCTGAGGTTATGATGTAAAGCATGTTGTTTGTCCACGATTTCAGCCTTGGCACGGTGGCGGAAACAATCAATGTAGAAGTCTAGTCTCTTATTTCAACCCTCTGGAGGAATCCACAAAGAATATTTCTTCTTGTAGTGTTTGGAGGAAGATATCTGTGTGTCAGTATGTTGATCAGTGGTGTTATGGAAATATTCTGTGCGTCTTAGATGGTGAAAGGAGGCCTCGAGGTCACCACAGAATTTTATCTTATGTGTGGCAGTTGTGGGGCAGAAGGAAAAGCCCCAAGATAGCACAGATTCCTCTGCTGGAGTAAGTGTGCAGCTTGAGAGATTAACAGTGTTGCTGGCTGGGTTGAAGGTATAGCTCTTGTCTTCTGTAGTGGTGTCTAGTAGTTTAGACAGTCTAGTATCTTTCTTCCTCTGTAGGAAAGCAAAGTGTGTTTTGTAGATGGAGTTTCTCTTTGTTGTGAAGTCCAGCCATGTAGAAGATTGTGTTGTAGGTTGATTTCCTATGAGGTAATCTAGTTTTGAGAGTTCATTTTTAATTTTCCTCTGTTTGCTGAACAGGATGTTGATCAGGTGGTTTCTGAGTTTCTGTGAGAGTGTATGACCTAACAAAATCATCAAAGCAGGCACATATCCCTGCGACAAACCACGTGGCCAACTTTGCCCACATATCTGCACAAAAGACACTATTCCAGGACCTAATAAAACCAGCTACTTCATCACAGGCTCATTCACTTGCTCATCTGCCAATGTGATTTATGCCATCATGTGCAAGAAATGCCCCTCTGCCTTATATATTGGACAAACAGGACAGTCTCTGCACAAAAGAATTAATGGGCACAAACCTAATATCAGAAACCACAACAAACTAAAACCAGTGGATCAGCATTTCAATCTTTGTGATCACTCCATTAACGATTTGTTGATTGCTGTACTCACACAAATGAACACTAAATTAAGGCTTCCAAGAGAAGCTAGGGAAATTGAATTCATTTGCAAATTTGTTTGCATTGCTTCAGGTCTTCATGAGGACATTGTCTTTTCTTTTTCCTTACATTACAAGTGATTAGACCTCATCTTCCTGTGTATGCTGTTTCCCAGTGTTTGAATCTTAACAACTATTTTGTTTTGCTGTTACACTGCGACTTGTTCCCATGACTTACATTTCCTTGCATTTATTTTCTCCCCATTTTGTAATTTCCCTCATCTTCAAAGTGTCTGATGAAGTGGGATTTTCTCCCCTGAAAGCTCATGCGGTAAATAAATCTGTTTGTCTTTAAAAGTGCCACAAATGAAAAGAACTCCCAATTGTGCCCAACTCAGAGGATAGAATTTATAGAGGTGGCAACATCACAGGTCGTCAACTACTTGGGTTTGCCCTACCATGACGCCCAGGCACTGCCTACAGTTGTTGGATCACATATGGGTGAGGCTAGCTCATCTGAACTTCAGGCCTCGTGAAGGGTGGCTGGCTTTTGTGTAGCACTTTCCAAACCATTTGCTAGTGAAGATGGTCACACTGCCCCCATCCTCTCGAGGTCGTATAAGCTTACAATGGTGGCAATGAATAGGTCTGTCCTGAAGGGAATTTCATTTGAGGATCTAATCCCCCTCCATTCCCCTAACCATGGATGCCTCCAGTCTGGGGTAAGGGGCCAAATCAGTCTCAACACCCAAGGGAGATGTACCAGTCATGGAACCCTGTTAGTCTCAGGATCCACAGCATCCTTTGGCAGAGTTAAACATGATTGCTGTTGTGTTATGAGACAAAATACTTCCTTTTGTTTGTTCAAAACCTACTGCCTATTAATTTCATTGGGAGACACCTAATTCTTGTGTTATGTGAAATATTAAATAGCATTTCCTTACTCGCATTCTCCATAGCAGTAAGAGGCTATAGATCTCCCTCCTATCTTGCTTTAATAGTTTCTTTTCCAAGCTTAAAAGCCCCAGTTTTTATTAAGCTCTCCTCAGATAGAAGCTGTTCCATACCCCTAATAGTTTTAGCTTGAACAATTTTATCAAATAATGTTAGGGCAGTGTAATTATCAAGTGAAGAAAATAAAAATCACTTTTCTCTTTGTTGCGTCTTATTCAGGCAGAATGGTATATAGAAGACACTCTCTTCCTGTTTGAGACCACGTCAAACTATTGTGTGCATTTTATTTTACTTCATGCAGTCTGTTTTGTTTGCTGCTTGTGACATTTAAACTATGCTTCACAAACTTTTTTGTACTATGGCTTGCTTGGCTGTGAACTGTTCACAGGGAATATTCCCTTAGTTTTTCAGCATTTGGATTTTTTGCTTGAGCTTTAAGATCACTTTCTGAGCCAGCTGGTCTTGGGAAAAACCAGAGTGCTCTACCAGCTTTTACTTCTTGTTTCTTTTTGTCCTGAGCAAACTAAGTGCAAAAATCTACATTAATGCTACACTGATCGGGCTACAGCATATACAGTAATATGCTATGCCCCGATTTGAAATGCAACAGCCCATCTGCATTACAAGCAGTGTGCCTGTGAACACACTGACCCCAGTACTCTGCTCGCTGCACTGGAGCATCTCTGATGAACATGGATCCAGTTTACAGCCTCTCTCCTGTTTTTCAGCTCCGTGGGTCTTAATGCCTTTGCCTCATATGAAATGGCCATGACCTCTTACGACAGCTGTGTTCCACTGGTCCAGTGAAACTGCTGGTCAGTGTGGGGAGGTTTGTGAAACTATCAGACAGCTTTCACAGGAGCTGGATCAATAGAGTAGAGATCATGCCCACATTTGGAAATAATGACCATGGAACTTACCCTTTTGAAATCAACTGCAAACCTCATTCCTCTGTTTATCTTTCCCTTGAGGGTCTGTTTGACATTTAGGAAAAGCGTGGTATTTCAAAATGTTGGCCAATATGGTTTTACTAACAAAATTTTAAACTGGCTGGTTGTGTCCAACCCTGAACTCTCCACCCTAGTTTCAGCACATAAAACATGACGCACACTTCTAGTCTAGATATGGCCAATAAGTTAATATGACTATGAACAAGTCAACCTACATTCCCTTAAGGAGTGAAAAAGCACAGAAAGAGTTTTATTTCTATTCTTAAGTATTTAGAAGTTGCTCAGATATTATGGTGAGGCCACTTTATAAGTAGGTTGGTAGGAGTGATGCATAACCTCTCAGCTATGCATTGGGAAAATGACAAAGAAAAGTAACAGTTTTCAAAGGCAGGGTTTAACGTAAATAGCTTGAGTCTTTTGCAATGCCATAAAGTACAGGAGGTCCCAGGCTGTCAGGTTATCAAAAAATTAAAACACAGATGAATGGATTCTGTTTAACTATTTCACAACCCATTTCTAAAAAAACGTAACTGTTTGAGATGTAACTGTGCGTTTATAAAATGTATTGCCTCTAGGCCAGATTCTGATCTATAAATCACTACTGTAAATCCAGATATCCACTGAAGTATGTGGGGTTAATCTCGATTTATGTTT
This sequence comes from Podocnemis expansa, assembly GCA_007922195.1. Classification (NCBI taxonomy): domain Eukaryota; kingdom Metazoa; phylum Chordata; order Testudines; family Podocnemididae; genus Podocnemis; species Podocnemis expansa. Next base: position 17,852,704 of record ML682016.1, read on the forward strand.
GTGTACTTGAGATCGAATTGAGGTAGCAGGATATGAATTAAAGGGTTCTGTTTCTTAAATATTTATTCTCCAACTGATATCTTTGTCATTTGTGCAGAGAGACACACAGAACATAAGCCTTCCTTTAGATACTAAGATAATTCCTATTAAATCCCCTTGAATTTTTATGTCGGTGTCTTTGTCTTATTACAGCATTATATTTGTATCTCAATGACATTCTTGTCTTACCAGCAGATGGAGCCCAGATCCACTTCCTGAGCTCTGTGATTGCTCATTTGAGTTTGTTTCAGGGTTTCTGGAGGAATGTAAGTCTCATCCTGGTCAAGTCCAATGGTGAACCACTGTCTAGTTTCTTGCCTTTTATACCGATGGTTTTAACGAAAATTAAATGAGTTGCAATACAACAAGGAAAGCACACTATGTAGCAACTAGTCACATTTAATTCTTAGTCATGAAAAAGGTCCCAGCAACTACCATGCTAGACTCTTCAATGAATATTTTCTGCTCAATCTGCAGCACTAGAACACTTTAAGTATAGTAGGGGTGTTCACTATCATCTTCCTGTGGAATCCGGTATAATTTTGCATAGCCAGGGAAAAATATTAAATTTCTCACTCAGAGAACAGAGCTTGAAACTGAGATGCAGTAAATGCCTCCCCTTTTAGCTAGGAACGTTATGGGTCTTTTATGACCAGAGAAAGGGAGAAGTGACCTATGGTATATATTAAGAACTGCTTGTGTTGATTACAATTGCATCCAGCCATTTTTTACTGATTAGTCTATATTTCTGCATCTGTCTTCCTCTTCGGGTATAAATTTGTGAATTTGCATCCTTCCTTAGTGTTTAGAGGCTTGTAAGCTTTAGTTTATTTATTAGACAAAGGCTTTACAGCCCTGTTCTCCTTCACTTTCACTGTATGCCTGTTTGTTATTTCCCACTGGAAGGCTTTTTAGGATATATATTCCATGAAGGATTCTATACAGAAGACAACTATATTATATGACATTATATTGATCCCTTTGTGATTTTAACATTAACAAGATTTACAATTTTTCCCTTCACTAAAACACAATTTTGTTTTAATCTGTCTCCAACGGTGTTTAATATTTTTTTTTTTACCATATATAAGCTGGTGGGGTTGGAAGGAACACGATGTTGGGAAGAAATGCAAAGCAGACAAAACTTAAATACTTTGGATTTACCTGAAGTAACAGAAGATGATGATAGATACCAGAAGTATACCTCCAACAATGAGTGAGATCAGCAAGGCCTTGAAGTGAATGTTTCCTTTGACAAAATCTGGATTAAAAAAAGAGAAAATTTGTAAAAAAGCTCTGTATAATAGCTGTATTTTTGTCTCACAAGTCACCAGGATCCTCTAATACTTGAGCTGTCATTCATATTAGGTTGGTTGTAAAATGCACCCTGCCTTCCTGCAAAAAAGATATACACGAATTTATAAATGTATTAAACAACAGAATTGTTTCCTTTCTCTTTACTGAAGCATTGTGTAATGTATCACTTGATGTCAGAGCCATTTTACATGTTCCAAAGGGGCAACTGTGTTAGTCTAGTGCGGGGTGGGGTGGGGGACCACCAAGGAGTCCTGTGGCACTTAAAGACTAACAGATTTATTTTTTTTTGCATGCTCCTTTAGTCCTCATCGAACAGCTCAAACATGGAACGGGCAAGCAAGGGACTGATTGATGCTGTAGCCTTTACTCACTTAAAACACTCGTTGGTAACACTAGGACTTTTGATTTAGTTTTCAAGGGAGGATTTAGCCCTTCATAAGCAGTTCACTAACCCCTACCACTAAAATTTTTGCTTTATAGTTGTGTCACTTACATATCTTGTCAGCTAGGACAATATACTGGTTTGGTGCCCCTTTATCATATTTAGTTTTGCAAAACTACAAGAGTCTGAAAAGCAATTATTATAAAAGGGTGACCCAACTGTATCTATCCTAGCAGAGAAGATATCATGGGATGTCTAATCAGTGCCAGCACGTATGGTTAAAAGCTTTATAGTTCTATCAACAAACTCTTTGTTTTTGACTCTGACAGCACTTCAATGGGACATTATTTCTTCTGTAGTCTTGCACTTGAGGAACAGTGTCTTTGCAGATAAGCCATTCATTAAAACCCTTTGAAAATGCAACATGACCAAGCAATTTGTAAGTCATGTGATTATATAAAAATCACTGAAAATTCCAGATTAACCCTTCCATTCCATATCCATCTTCTGCTCAATTTGTATTCTCATTTCAAACAGATGAGTTGGACTATCGCGAGCATTTGCATGCTGAAAACTGATGAAATGCTGCATTATCATCTTTAAAATGACATGGTCTCATAATTGTGTTACTTGAGCACCGTGAACCCATCAGCCTGGTATTCACTGTAATGCAGATAAGAATAAAGTTTTCTGAAACTCTCTGTCTTGCATCTGCTACACTAATACTGAACAATTAGTAAGCTGTGCGAACACTACCCTTATTGACTCATCCTGGAAAAATAATAATAGGGGTCAGATTTACTAGGGTTAAGAAACATCATATATGGAAGATCCTAGGATACTCTTGTCTTACTGTCATGGACTTTTATCTTCAGTATTCATTTCCGTCTCCCATCTTTGCTTCCAACTGTTTGTTTCTCTCTCTCCTCCATGGGTGCCAGTCATTTCCCTCTAAAACGGGTGGGCAATAATATTCTTCCCAGCCCTAACTGTTTCTTCTAACAATGGGGTTGCTTTTTAATTTTGGAGGTATTGTGCCAAGCCTTACTTGATGTTAATGAGACTGAGGTTGTGTAGCACTTCACCTACTAGAGGAGAAAGTAACAATGAGAACAGAGAAACAGTCAAATGTCTGCTTTCAGACTGAGGGCCTGTTTATTCATGTCATGGGCTTTCCCATTCAACTCCTTGCAGATTAAAAAGGTAGAAATGTGGATTCGGAGGCAGTTGCCTGATATTTACAATCAGGAATAGCAGAAAATTACTTGTAGTTCTGCCTTGTAAAGGACTGAGAAACATCGTGAATGCAATGGCTTCATCCCTTGAAATTACCGTTTCCACAAATGTTATGTCATTTTTTTTCTCCTCTACAGAAAAGATTTGTTTAGAAATCTTAGTAGAATGCAGATGGCTTTGGAATTTATAAAGCTTGGTGTTATACAGTTTTGAACTGTAGTGAATTAAGCCTTGATCTAAAACACAGGGGAAAAAAAACCAAAACCATCACTTAAGCAAGACTCCCACCAGCCATTTTTACGCTGAGTTTTAAGAAAGATACCATGGCCCTAGCACACATGCAGCTTCCTAAACACCAACAGTAATTGAAGAACTACTGTAGACAGGCCACCATCGTTTTTTAAACTACTTTGTTATCTACACATGCTTGGAGCATTCAAAAGCACCATGTCCTTTGTGGTTGCTTTCACTGTTCAGAGATGCCAGCACTAAGCTCATTTTGCTGGATGGTGAAGCCATCTCAAGGAGAGGCACCTTCCCTTCCTTGCAGTTTTATCCACTTTTACCTCGTCTTCATGTTGCCCAATTGATACTTCCCCATTATACTAAGGTCAATCCTACCAGTAGGGGTTTGGGCTCATATGACTTACATGGTAATAAATAGGAGAATTCTCATAATTATTGATAAAGGTTCTCATGGCTAATCTTTCCCCATGCTACCATGTGTAGAAAGCAGAGTGTAAGCAGCTGGGGCTTTCATTCTTGAGTTAACAATACACATGTGCCCTGAATCTGTTCTCAGCTTCTCTCTTTCTGTGGTTTGTCTTTATTATTAAAACAATTCTCAGACTCTGCTTTCTCTCAAGGTTGCTCTGACAGTTTTCTTTTTCAGAGGGCTATTTCTGCAGTTGTTCAAAGAGACACATTCAATCCCCTGTATACATCTGGATTTCAATTAATTACGAAGAGGACTCACATGGTCTGGGTGACACTAAGGAGGAATAATTCTGAATCTGTTCAAGGTCCTAGCACCTCACATCAGCAAGAATCAGCAAGACAACTGTGTGTTTCCACCCAGGTGTCTAGAATCAGATATCTTCCTAGCATGGTTCCCAGTCACGTTCAGTAACACGGCACACTGCAATGGGACAAACAATTCCACAGCACACCCACTTTTTTCAGCTGAACTGATTACTCATACATGTTGGTTGCTTACTTTTACTATGGCAACAGTCTTAATAAAGAGGGTTGCAAAATAGTGCATGCAACAAGCTAAAAAAGGATCAAATGCATCAATGTTTCAAATCCACCAGAAAAAAAAAAGACATGACATCTCAATGTTCCCTTTGGCCACCAGCATTTGGAACGTTCACATTTTAGAATCAAAAGCCTGATACCTCGCTTTTAATTTAATGATCAATTTTCACAAATTTTATGAGTTGTAATTTTGGTTGGAAAGAATACTGTTTAACATGAAACAATGTTTGTTTTACAATAATTTTCATTGCCTTTGTACAAAATTTTATGGCACACTTGGACAGTTCTCATGGCACACCAATGTACCATGGCACACGGATTGAAAATCACCGTACTATAGTGTGATGTATATTTTAAGAGGTTAGGATGCCAAGCGTTTAGCTATGCAGGCCAGGATGCTTTGACATCTAATCTAACTGTACAATTTCTAACATGCTGAGCACTGTAACGCATGCAATCAGTGTTCTTACAGTGGTGCTCACTATGACATCTGAGCAGTAAAAGCAAGTGACATTCACAAGTACAGGCTCTCAAAAGATGACATGTAACTCCATATGCCATTTTATAATCTGCATGATTTTGATTCCCACTTCCTCCTCCTATTTCTTTCCAGGAAATTGCTATACCTAGAAGTATATTTAAAAAGTTCACATTGACACACAAGTGCTGTAGAAAAAGAAGGGAAAGGAAGAGAAAATGCAAGGGAGTGTGCATGGTGTCTATAAGTGTTTTTGAGGATATACAGCTACACCCAGGTATTGTCGTGTATGCAGGCTGGGATGTGGTCTTGACACCCACCCTGCTTCCCTTGTCCTGCCTATACAGCCCCTCTCTGGCCAATGGGTCTCATTCAGCAGCTTAATGTAGACACACACCACAGTTCTACACAGAGTGCCGCTTTAAGTGCTGGTCTATATGGATTTGACCAATTATAACACTATAAGGAATTACTTAAAGGTGCAGACACAAAGACACATGAGGGGTTCTTTTTTTTTTTCTCTCTCCAATTTGTACACACCAGGTTCTGCAATGATTTAGCTTCTCATCACTTAATGCACTCACCATTGGTGGAGACCATTGGAATCCAACAGACCTTGCGCAAATCCCCATGAAAATAAACTCTTTCAACCTGTTTGTAGTTATGTATGAGGGAGGAGATTCATCTTCATGCCAAGGTCTAGCACAGTGCCCAAGCACTACCTCAACCTAGAGTACGAACATGTTTTTCCTCTTCAATGCCCAGATACATCTGTGTCTCAGTTTCCCCCCAGAGAGGTCTTTTGGAGGCTGGTTGGGCAATTTGACCAACGGTCTAAATCAATCTTTCTCCTTGCAGGGCAAACGGGAGCCCAAACACAGCCATTACATATCCTCTCCACATCTAACAGCATCATTTCTGAGGCCATGGTCCTTAGTCACATCAGTGTATCCCTTTCATTTGTTACAACTGGATGTAGGGGACCCCACCTCCTACTGCCTTTGCGGGAGTTAGCTGGCCTTGAGACAAAGTCTAAATAACAAAACGTTCCTCAGCTCCAGTCACCACATTGTCACCAGGGCTACTCCCTACATAGCTCATTTATCAGCCTCCTAAACCCCCTCCTTGACTTTCTCACACATGCTACCTACAATCCTCTCCAAGCTCCTTTGTCAACAGGCAGGCATGTTGCCAGCTCTACACCAGCCCTGCCTCTGGAAAACTTCCCAGGCTGCTTCTGTTGTCCTTCCTAGATCTTTTTCACCTTTCACTTGCCAAAAGAGCCACCTCCAAGCATCCACAGACGCTGGTGATCAGGAAATCTTCTGGAAGGCTGCTCCTGCCACAGCTCTTCCACCTTTTATCATGTTTCCCTCTTCCCAGCAGACCTTGCTCCCTGCTCATAGTCACATGATCAGGGAGGAGAACGGCCAGGCACCCGTGAGAACCAAGATGCTAAAGGCCCAGTTCACCCTGTGACAAGGAGGGAGAAAGTGGGATTGCAGTAATGAATGGGATGCATGCTAGCCAACTGCACTGGGAGGAATTTCCCTAGTGAACACCTGGGTTGGTAACTCTCAGTTGCTTTGTGCCAGCTAAAGGCCTCCTCCTCTCTTCTGCAGGTGCAGGAGCCTCTTTGAATTTTAATTCACATGATTGCCAAGGAGTGCTTCCATGGGTGGGGGTGGGGGGCGCAAGGGGTGGGTGGAAGATACAAGCTGTTCCTTCTTGAGACCTCAAAAACTTGTTCCTTCCAGTAAAAAAATATTACTTCAGCTACCGCCCCTCTCTCATACCCTGGGACCAACATAGCCACAGCTTTTCTGCAAACAATAAATACCTAGGTGTTTTAAGTTGGGGATTTAAAATTAGAGCCCACACATGAAAAGTTTAACCTAGATACAAACAGCATCACTGAATTGAAATAGTATAGCCCCGGTCTCCATTTGCATGAGGCACACTCATTTAGGGCTGTGTGAAGTATTTGTAAAACACTTCCATTCACACCCACTTTTCACGTCAGCACACAATTATGGAAGGTGCAAAGCAGTGGAGGCAGGCCCATTAACAACAATTTGGTAAGTTGTGCTGCGCATATCTTAGCGGTCTGACACATCATTATGTGTGCACTGCAGCAAGTATGTTAGTTTGCATTCTGGTTCATTGCTTAGCCATAAGAGCACAATTCAGTTACCTGCTACGGAGACAAAAACATGGAGCGATAGCAAAGAGATCTAGCAGGACCCTCCCCGCCAGCTTTGACTCGCATAAAGTGAACCACAAAGCTATAAATATGTGTCTACTCTAGCCCTTGTTACACTCATTGGGTACGTCTGCACAAGGAAAAGTTAGTTTGAATGTGTTCATTCAAACTAATAAGTTCAAGTTTAGTTAGAACTAAAATTGAACTTATTAGTTTGAAATAATAAAGTGGACTTAAATCAAATTAGTCCACTTCGTCAATTTGAACTAACTAACTGAACTTCTGAAGTTAAACTAAGGGTTAATCCTAGTCTGTACTGTCCTTTGTTTGAACTAAGGATTGAACTAAGGGCTTACTTCAAACTAATTGGCAGGTCTTACTAATTCAAACTGCGCTTTCATTAGTTTGAATTAAGAAATTCCTTAATTAGAACTAACGAAAGCCTAATTTTGACAGGTACTAAGTTAGTTTGAATTAAGGACATTTAACTCAAACTAACTTGCAAGTGCAGACATACCCATTGGAATCAACATCTATCGCACATACTCAGCAGCTGTCTTCAAGGCAGCTCTCTTCCTTTTAGGAAGGAAAAATCTCCCAGAGGAAGTCTACATGGAGTTTAGTTGGTCTTTGGCACCTGCGTGGGTCTTCTCCATTGCAGAGGTGCTGACTGGGGCCTCCTTTTACCGCTGGAGAGATCTAGCTCAAGACAGCTTCTCCTCTTTCCCTTCCCCTATCAACTGCCCCTGCCAAAGTGCCTCAGCACCAGTGGAGTCCTGTTTCCAGAGTCCACTTAGTCCTGTCTCTCTGCTGAGTCACCTAACAAGGATGTTGATTAATGCTAGGTGGGATGGATGCATCTCTCTCTCTCTCTCTCCATTGACAGCTGGGCTGAGACCACCACAATTTATTTTACATAAGCCACTATGCAGCACTGAGATGGTGTGATCTTTTATAGAGATGCTGTATCTCTGAACACTGGAAAAGAAAGTGTGAAAGACAAAAACATACGACTAATAATAATGTATGTGCTAGCACAGGTTCCTTGCACAGAAGAAGTTCAGTTCAATGATCCAAGAGTACCACAGACCTCAGAGTATTTGAAGGCTGATCTGAACCAGCCCCATGACAATTTGGTGTACCCAAGATGCCAGAGTACATGAGTGATATTCCTGATATGATAGTAGCTCTTGATCTGAAGTGCAATTTGGTAAGTATTAGCAGTGTAACATACCCACTAAAGTTACAGGTGTCATCCATCTTTACTAACTACAGGATTTCTCTGTTCCAGTACCCCTCACTTCAGACATGGCAGGCCTTCATCTCGTGTACTGTCGGTGTGAGTCTGTTTTCTAATGACATATGTGCATGTATGAAGAGTTCAGGTTGGCAAAGCTACAGTCCAAACACCCTGTAAGGCAGGTCAGGGTCTGTCTTTCTAGTTTGAGTGGCGCTGCTGCTGAACACAGCAAGAGCAACATGCTGAACCTGTCCTTGTTGATATAATCAACCCAAAATGAATGAGTCAGACATTCTAGAATCAAATCTTTTTATTGTGGTAAATGGACTGGATCCCATGTGGAGGGCTTGCTGTTTAATTATCCTGCAGCTAATAAAGGAATAGTCCTTTGTATTTGCTGTATGGCCAAATGTTTCTAATATGCACTAGCTAACTCTCCCGGGGAGCTAATCTTCAGAAATAAGCTGCAATCAGTTTTTCCAGAATGCTTAACTAATGACTGCTGCCAACTCCAGTCCTTGGGCTGCTCATTTTACATTGGAGTACCCCTTACTCTTTATTACACTGCTGGTTGTATTCCTGAGATGCCCAGTACTTCAATGTTGTCACTTAGTTCTCCAAGGTGTTTTAACCCCTGGACCTGTAATTCCAGTGGAAATTCTTATCATGCATTGTCAAAGCCTGTATTTAACGTGTGTAAAACTAGACACATAACATGGCTGAAATTTACCTTATGTACTGAAGAATACTTATTTTCTATATTCTGAATACAGGGTCTCATCCAATGTGATTAGCCTTCACCCTCATCATGATTCCGCAAAGATTTGGGTCAAACCCATATTGAGTAAACAGCTCCACTGTGTAGCAATTAAGGATGTGCAGGTTATGTTTATGTTGACAAGTTCCAAAGGGGTAGCCATGTTAGTTTAGTTCTGCAAAACAAACAAGGAGCCCTGTAGCACTTTTAAAGACTAACAAATTTATTTATTGCATGAACTTTCATGGGAAAAAATGTGTTAGTCTTTGGAAGTGCCACAGGACCTCTTGTTCGTTTCTATATGGCTTCAGCAAAATAATGTGCAGAATGGAAGTATGGAAAACAATTCTGAATAACACACTGGACACTGTCAGGATGCTGCATTCTCATTTAGCTGAGCCACAGAGGTGCACTGGGGCCTGAGCTAAATCCCTTTGCCACTCTGCACCATAGTTTCTCCCTCACTCAAAAAAGATGACATCTATTCTCCTCTGCTTCTGTTAAAAGATAGCAATATATTAATTTTGTATTAAAAAGCTGCAGCATTAGTCATATTTTATCTTCTAGAGACCCCTGTTCAGAAAAGAGTCAGTTGTGCTAAGTGCTGTACAGAGTGAGAGAGAGGCCCCAGTGCTGTTACCAGACTAAGTGGAGAAAAAAGAAGTTTAATGGATTGAGAGATTAAGTGACTTGCCCAAAGACACAGAGTCAGGAATCAAACGAGATCTTCTGATTTGTAGTCCAGTGCCTTACCCACAAAACCATTTCCCTTCTTTTCAACAAGATGAAATACAGGTTGGATTTGCTAAAGCTCCTCACTGATTTAGGATTCCAAGTCCTGTTGGCTGTTTGTCAGATGAAGTCCAAGGTCACTAAGTCTATGTGTACATCTAAAAGCTTAGTTCAGACTTGATTAGTCAGAACTAAGCAGTGCCTGGTTAGTTCAAACTAACTGCGGCTTTTTAGTTCAAACTAACTTTTTAGTTCAAACTAAAAAAATGCAGTTAGTTCGAACTAACTGCTTAGTTTGAACTAGCATGAATACATTGTGCTAGTCTGAACTAAAGTTCAAACTAACCATTCGAACTAACTAGTCTGAACTAAGCTTTGCTTAGTTTGAACTAACAAATTATAGTTATGATCTATGTCATGATTTTCCTGTTCACTTGCATACTTATTGTATGATTTGTTGCCAATTATACCATGCTATGTTTCTTTATGGATGCTCCTAACTTATTCTACATGGTTCATATGCTGTCATGTTTCCTACAACTTCTTGCTTGTGCAGAGACATGTAGCATGTTTAGCATGGCTCAAGGGGTTGGTGAGTGGGAAGCAGAGCTCTCTCCCAGCAAAGCTCCAAAGGGGCAGACGTGTTAGTCTAGTCCAGCAAAAAAAACCAAAAACAAACAAAAAAAACCACACCAAGTAGTCGTGTGGCATGTAAAGACTAACAGATTTATTTTTTTGCATGAGCTTTCCCACTTCATCAGATTCTGTAAGTTCCCCCATCTTTGAGGCATCTGACGAAGTGGGATTTTCTCCCACAAAAGCTCATGCGAAAAATAAATCTGTTAGTCTTTACGTGCCAGACGACTCCTTGTTTGTTTGTTTTTTTTCCATCTCTCCCAGCAGCAAGCAAATACCTGAGGGAAGCAGCAAAAAAACAGGCCAATTGAGGTGGATCAGAAGACACAATGGGATCACCTCTGTCCGCAAAGGGGGCGGGGAGAGTTTTGGAACAAAAAACAAACAAGGAGCCCTGTGGCACTTAAAAACTAGCAAGTTTGTTTATCACAGGAGCTTTTGTGGGAGAAAATCCCACTTCATCAGACACTTTGAAGAAGACAAAAACATGAAAGCTCATGCGATAAATAAATTTGTTAGTCTTTAAGTGCCACAGGACACCTTGGTTTTTTTTTTGCTGAATTAGACTAACAGGGCTGCTCCTTTGACACTTGGAACAGTTTGTTTTCACTCCTCACCTCTCCTGTTCTGGCAGAGGTGATTTCTTTATCTCCTCTGAGCCACCTCAATCAGCATATCTTTGTAAAAACAAACAAGGAGTTCTGTGGCACTTAAAGACTAACAAATTTATTTATTGCATGAGCTTCTCCTACTTTGTCAGATGCTCAGATCCAACCTTACCTACATAGAAGTGACTGCCAGGAGCTGAAAAACAAACAAGGAGTCCTGTGGCACTTAACGACTAATGAATTTATTGATACCATGAGCTTTCCTGGGAGAAAATCCCACTTTGTCAGATGTTTTGAAGATGGGGGAAAAACTCCTAAAAACTGTGCCCCTTGCTTTCCCTGTTCTCCTTGTTTCCCTGCTGACTTTGCCCTGAAACAACAAGAACTCCACCGAACTCACTGTCCTGGGTGCTGCTTCAAGAAACAGGTGGCTCTGACCCCAGCTCCTCCTGGTCCCCCAGGGAACACTGCTGCTTTGACTTGGTGCAGGGGAAAATGAGAGAGAGTAGAGAGCCCCAGCCAGGCTGTTGGCGTTTGAGGGAGGTGTTGAGAGAAAAGCTCGTTTTCTGCTCTGGTCAATGATTGAGCCAGACAACAGGAGGAAGAATCACAAGTTTATTGACATTCAGAGCTACTGAGTGTGGCCGGCCCGAAGGACCGGGGCTAAAGGGTTTTATACACAGGTACAACAACTTAGGAGAGTTAGTAAAGAAGGTCAGGCTGGCTCCCCAGAGCCTGGGAATGTAATAAACAGGAGAAATTGTTGATTAAATAGGTGACCTCGAGACTGGTGCAGTTTCCCTTATCTCCTGCTTATAGACTGTTCAAGGATGAGAGGGGCTCTATACTTTTGTTAGTCAGGCTAGAGGTTGAAATAATGTTAAGGGAACAGTGCTAAGATGGAGTCACTTATGCTCACAAGTTTGTGGTCTCATTACAAATCTCACAACAGAGGTGGGGAGAATTTGAGCTTCCTGTAACTCCCAGCCCACGCCACATGGGACTAGAGCTTCCTGCAGTCCCCAATGGCTAGTGTCAACGCCTCTCCCCCTTACCTATTTCTATCACCTCTGGACTGTGAGTCATTGTAAAGGTATGCACTGAAAACCCTTTCAAGATGCATTTCAGCAGGATCAACTCCAAAGGCTCTTCTGGAATATATGTGCACAAATAAGATGACCACCCTCTTTCCAAATGCTTTTGTTGCTCTGTGCATACGTCTAGCACTTCCTGTAACACTTGCCAGTGGAGAATGCAGCTTCTCCAAGCTGAAGTTGATAAAAACACATCTACGCTCCACAACAACACAGAAGAGACTAGTCGGCCTTGCAACTATCTCAGTAGAGCATGAGCTGGCCCAGACTGTGGACCTTCAGGAAGCAGTTCAAATCTTTGCAATCAAGCAGGCATGGAAAGCACCACTTTGATTATTCAAATAGATAAAAATGCCAGTGTTTACATGCAGACAAGAAAAGTTACATTTGCTGTTCAAGTGTTTGAAAGTTACTTAAAATTTTTGAACAATGCATTTTAAGTTGTTAGTTCTCCTTTATTGGAGTAGGTAGCAGAGCAGTACCTTGAGAGCAGTAGAACAGGAAGAAGGCAGAATTGAGACCTTTCAAAGTTTTGGCCCAAGTGAGGGGGTATGGGGGTGTCATTTGAGCTCTCCGCCTCATGTGCCAAAATGTTTTGGGCCAGCTCTGTTAGAGTCTATGAGCTTTTGTAACACAAAAGACTCACATTCATATAAATGAGCTGGGGTGGTCTGAACTGAACACAAAAGAAATGCATTCGTCACCAAAAGCCACTAATGAATTGCATTTCTGTGTCTTTTAGGAACTGTTAATAATCCTCCCCTTGTCCCTTATTAGAACATCCTGAACTCTTTGGACTCCTTCGTGAGTTTATGTAAAATCCTCAAAGTTCTCTGAAATAAATTTCCCACGTGCAGCATTAAAAATCCCCACACACCTAGAGAGAGATTTTGTGGAACAGTCAATGGAAATTAAGGACCTTTGGCACATTGTTAGTACAGAACCAGAAACAGAAAATAGTGTGGAGGCAGCTTTATAAAAGCTGACAAAAGTGACAATAATTGTTTGTTTCTGCCACAAAGATTAATGTCCATTTGATACCCTATAGTTCGCTGTGCTTCTCAATGACCCATTACTGAGCCCAGCAGATACCTGTCCCATTAGCCCCTGCTGACATGTCAACACCCAGGCAAAATGTCCAGGGCGAATAAGAAGGAAAAAGACACGCTATCATATTTTGTGCAAATGAGAAGAATGGAGCCAAGGCAATTTGAAACTGCTCATATGTCTCAGAACAGAGCTGTACATTCCTTTCTGGTTAGATGATGTTCAAGCTTAACAGCATCCATCAATACCATCTGGTGTTAAGATTTACCACACTGCATTAGCTCTAAGATGAATGTTGCGAAACACAGCTATCTGGGGGTTTATAACCATTAACAGTAAACCAGTGTCCATTGCACACCAGCAGAGAGTGGGAGAGGAACATTGTATGATGGATGGTGGCATAGTAGTTATCACACAGCCTTCAATGACAGTGAAAAATAAGATAATTGTGCTGCAGCAAAGAGGAACTGTTGTTACAATGTCACTGTCACACTGCCTGGAATGGCTCACGACTGTGAGCACCTACGCCTGGACAGACTGTTAGAAAACACAGCAGACATGCCAAACTGGTCCTGGTTTCTATAATTATATTTCATCAGACTGGTAACAATGGGAACTCCTGGATTACTATACTCGTTTTACATGGAGTCACGACAGTCCCTTTAAGCTCTCCACTTTATCTTGGCACCAGGAAAGCTAATGAATGTGAAAATGGTTACTTACACCAGAAATCACACCACATATATGCTGTTCCCAGTCCCAAAAGACCAGTCACTTAATCCAGACTAGCTGATACACTAGATCTTACATCAAAGACAGTGTTGACGGCCAGTTTTATAGTAAACTAACAAAAGTTTTCTTAGCTAAGAAAGGGAAATAAGAGTTATTGAGAAGTGAAAGCGGGTAACACACACACACACACACACACACACACACACACACACACACACACA
>ML682016.1:17866692-17932788 GCA_007922195.1 Podocnemis expansa
ACACACACACACACACACACACACACACACACACACACACACACACACACACACACACACACACACGTCATAGTTTATAAATTTGCAGTGGTAGCAGACACATAGTAATCTGCTGGTTTCTTAAAAGTCTCTCAGGTCTACCCAGGAAAACTCTGAGAATCTCTGTCTTCTCGCTCAGTTATTCTGCCCTATTAGTGTCCAGACAGTACAGAGAGAAAGGATCATTCCCTGAAACTATTCTTATACCTTCTTCTAACAGCAAACAAGCTGACAGGGTCACAATCTTTTCCTTTTCCAAAGAGATAGCTGTGTTAGTCTAGTTCAGCAAGATAAACAAGGAGTATTGTGGCACTTTTAAAGACTAACATGCAATAAATACATTTGTTAGTCTTTAAAAGTGCCAAAGGATTCACTTGTTTGTTTTACCTTTTCCTTTGATGACAGAGTGAAGAATGCATTGTGAGTCTGACATTTGAAAAGATTTTGCTCCTAATTTGAGCTTTCTGTGGCTTTACTTAAAATTGTATTTTATTTATTTGGGTAACAAAAATATGCTATAGTGATATTTTTATTTTTTGTGTGTGTCATCTCTCTCTCTCTCTTTTTCCATTCAATATTTCAGCTAAAAGAACAAAAGATGTCACTTGGACAATTGTTGCAGGAGAGGAAAAGTGGTCTCTGCTGACATCTGGTGGCAAGAGTAAATCACTGACTAAAATACTGCTCATTGTTACATTATAGTTTAATTTTCCCATCAATTTTAAGACCAAAAGAGGCCATTGTGATCTCTAGCCCTACTTTTCCTGAAAAGCACAGTTCAGAAAATTTCACCTAGTAGTGAGTGCTGCATTAAATCCAATAACAGAGGTTATTTTCTGAAAAGACATCCAGTCTTGACTTAAACAGTAAGAACCATCGACATGAGTTATGCATCTTTACAAAATGGATCACTAGTAAATCATTAAAGCCTTTTTTACTATAGTGGAAAATGGGTGCTACAGAAATTATACAGACTGATAAAGTAAGATTGGATTAGATTGAACTGAATTTGTTTTTACACGATTTTACATAAAATCTGTGAAGCTCTGGACGCATAAAAACTTTGTGTCTGCATCTGATCCACAAATATGGTCTGTAGATAGCTGTGGATATCTTCAGTTTTGCACGGCTCTACAAATCTGAAACTAAGTCTTCCCCTCATTTTTCCAAGGAACCTACCACTGAAGGAAGGCCGGGGTGTATGCATGGCTGCAGTGATGGACTGGGCCTAAAACTCTGCACTGGCATTTAAAGAGGTGGGAGGGAGCAGAAACAGAGGTGGGACCAGGAAGCAAGGAGGATGGGGTTGGGAGGTGACAGCAGGCACCGCAGGACCCACACGACGGTGAGAGGGGGGTGGGACGAGAGTGGGGAGCAACCGCCATGCTCCAGCCAGGTGGCCACTGCGTTGGACGCATGTGGTATGGGTGGGGTGGGGAAAGGTGCGGGGCCAGGAGGAGGGGAAACACAGCCCTTCAGCGCACCAGCTCCATTGGCATTTACCAGAGCTGCTTAGTGGCCAATCTGCCCTTGGGTGGGTGAGTGGAGGAAAGAGAGCATGCACACACATTAGCTCTTCTCCCTTTGGGCTGGGCCTAGGTCCCTGCCTCATGGCTACTGGAGTTGTGACCTGACACATGGGGTCCCAGAACTACTCAGTTCATCCTGGACACAGCAGGGTGTGTGAGCCAGCAGTGAACAAGTGGCACTGTGGCCCAGAAAATGGGGTCACGGCATCACTCAGATTTGGTCTAGCTGGCCACCCATGATGAAGAGGCATTTAGCCAAACTTGAATGGTGCTTCCACTCCATATGCCAAGACTGCATTGCTGCTCAGTTTGGGGGAAATTTGTCCAAACCCTGCCTTTACTCTGCAGCTGGCCCTGTGCTTTGCGCCACAGGACTAAATCCTGAGCTTGACTGAGTAAGAGCTGAGCAATAACTAAATAAGCCCTGGTCAGAACTTGGGGGGATCTGGGGCTGTAACAGCAGGGATAAAAAGAGACACGAATCAGAATTGGGGGAGAAGGGGATATCAAATCAGTATCATAAGTGTTTATATACTAATGCAAGAAGTATGGGGAATAAGCAGGAAGAACATGAAATGCTACTAGCTAAACACAACTATGCCATAGGTGGTAGCACAGAGACTTGGTGGGATAATACTTGTGACTGGAATATTAACATAGCAGAGCATAGCTGCCTTAGGAAGAATAGGCAGGAGAAAAAGGCAGGTGGTGTTGCCTTGTACATTAAAAAATATGCCTCCTTGGTCTGAGGTGGAGATGGAAACAGGAGACAGACATGTTGAAAGCCTCTGGGTAAAAATAAAAGGAGTTAAAAACAGGGGCGACATCATGTTAGGGGTCATCTACTACAGGCCACCTAACCAGGAAGAGGTGGTGGATAAGGCTTCTTTTCTACAATTAACAGAATCATCCAAAGCACAGAACTTTGTGGTGATGCGGGACTTCAACTACACAGAGATCTGTTGGGAAAATAACACTTTAAGGCACAGATTATCCAGCAAGTTCTTGGAATATATTGGAGACAATTTTTTGTTTCCAAAAGTGGAGAAAACTACTAGGGGAGAGGCCTTTCTTGACTTGATTTGGACAAACAGAGAGGAACTGGTTGAGAATTCAAAAGTGATCATGAAACTGTAGAGCTCATGATTTTAAGGAATGGTAGGAGAGAAAATACCATAATAAAGATAATGGATTTCAAGAAGGTAGACTTTAGCACACTCAGGGAGTTGGTGGGGTAGGATACCATGGGAAGCATGTCTAAGAGAAAAAACAACTGAAGACAGCAGGCAGTTTTTCAAAGAGACAGTATTAAAGGCACAAGAGGAAATTATTTCAATGCTCAGGAAGGATAGGATGTATGGCAAGACACTATCCTGGCTTAACCAGGAGATTTTCAGTCATCTAAAATGAGGAGAGAATCCTACAAAAAGGCAGAAACTTGGGCAAATCACAAAAGATGACTATAAACAACACAGTTATGTAGGGGAAAAATGAGAGAGGCCACGGCACAAACTGAGATCAAACTAACCGAAGGCATAAAGGGTAACAATTTTTTTTAAATACATTAGAAATAAGAGAAAGATCAAGGGCAGTGTAGGTCCATTACTCAAAGAGGAAAAAAATAATAGAAAATGTAGAAATGGCAGAGGAATTAAATGATTTCTTCATTTTGGTCTTCACCAAGAAGACTGGTGGTGACTAAATGCCTTAGGGGAGGGCAGTAAAAAAAAAATGGGACAAGATCAGAAGCTAAAATAAGGAAAGAACAAGTTAAAAAAAATACTTAAACAAGTTAGATGTCTTGATAATATACATCCTAGAATACTCAAGGAGCTGACACAGGAGATATCTGAGCCATTAGCTATTATCTTTGAAAAATCATGGAAGACTGGAGAGGTCCCAGAGGACTGGAAAAGAGCAAATATAGTGCCCATCTATAAAAACAGAATTAAGAACAACCCAGGGAATTAAAGATCAGTCAGCTTAACCTCTGTACAGGAAAAATAATGGAGCAGATAATTAAGGAATCCATTAACAAGCATCTAGAAGAGAATCAGATGCTAAGTGACAGTCAGCATGGATTTGTCAAGAAGAAAGCATGTCGAATCATCCAGATACCTTTCTGTGATGGGGTAACAAGCCTTGTGGATAGAGGGGAAGTAGTAGATGTGATGTATCTAGACTTTAGTAAGGCTTTGATACTGTTTCACATCACCTTCTCATTAAGAAACTTGTGAAATACAGCCTTGAAAGAGCTACTATAAAATGCATGAAATATTGGTTGGATAACCATTCCCAGAGAGGAGCTATTGATGGTTCACAGTCATGTTGGAAGGGCATAGCAAGCAGGATACCACAGGGATCAGTTCTGCGTCCTGTTCTGTTCAATGTTTTCATCAATGATTTAGATGATGGCATAGAGAGTACACTTATAAAGTTTGCAGATGATACCAAACTGGGTGGGGTTGCAAGTACTTTGGAGGATAGGATCACAATTCAAAATGATTTGGACAAGTTGTTGAAATGGTCTAAGGTAAACAGAATAAAATTCAATAAAGACAAGTGCCAAGTACTCCACTTAGGAAAGAACACACCATTGCACATATACAAAATGGGCAAATGACTGCCTAGGAAGGAGTACTATGGAAAGGGATCTTGGTGTCACAGTGGACCACAAGCTAAACAATTCAACAGTGTAACACTGTTGCAAAAAAATGCAAACACTATTCTGGGATGTATTAACAGGAGTATTGTAAGCAAGACACAAGAAGTAATTTGTCCGCTCTACGTGGCCCTGATTAGGCCTCCATTGGAGTACTGTGTCCATTTCTGGGTGTCTAATTTCCAGAAAAATGTGGACAAATTGGAGAAAGTACAAAGAAGAGTAACATGAATGATTAAAGACCTGGAACACTTCACTTAGGAGGGAAAATTGAAAGAGCTGTGTTTGTTTAATTTAGAAAAAAACGAGCCTGAGAAGGGACGTAACGAGTTTTCAAGTATCTAAGAGGCTGTCACAAGGAGGAGGGAGAAAAACTGTTCTCCTGAACTGTTGATGACAGGCCAAGAACCAATGGGCTTAAATTATGGCAAGGGAGGGTTAGGTTGGACATTACACAAAAATTCCTAACTATTAGGGTGATTAACCACTGGAATAAGTTGCCGGCGCAGGTTGTGGAATCTCCATCACTGGAAGTGTTTAAGAGCTGGTTAGACAAACACCTGTCAGGGATCGTTTAAGAGGGTACTTGGTCCTGCCATGATTGCAGGGGACTGGACTTGATGATCTCTCATGGTCCTTCCAGTTCCTATAATTCTATGATATTTGCCCTTCAGATTTTGATAGGGGCTTATGAGAGAGAAGAGCATTTTAGTGTTTTCAGCAAAACAAACAAGGAATCGTATGGCACTTTTACAGATTAAGAAACTTATTCTTTACATGAGCTTTGCTGGGAGAAAAATCCCACTTCATCAGCTGATTAATGCAAGCTCTCATAGTAGAAAGACTTCCTATGACTGATTTAAACAAGTTCTCAATTCAGTAAAACCTGGTGAATTTCAATTCAGTACAATGAGACTTTATTGGAATGTCACGACACAGGTGTTGCCAAAGTAAGAGAGACAGATCCGCTTAGGCATCTGAGAGTGGGGTGATCTGCTTGGGTTTGGAGTTTGATCCTCAGTGTCCATTTCTGATCCAGTAGCAAGTTGCTATATAGACTAGTACCAGGGGCTGGTCACTGTATATCCTCATTGCAGTTTATGATTGCCAATCAACTGAGAACACAAATCTTTCTTGCATTTCCTTGTAATTTGGATATTGGAACTGAAAAAAAACACAAATAGCCAAAACCTGGTATTTCCATTCTATGGGTAATTCTCATATTTCAAAAAAAAATTTTTTTTTGGTTCAATTCAGTACAAAGAGCTGAGAAATTTCCCACAATTGTTCCTGGTGAAAATATTTCATTTCAATAAAATTGAAATGTTTTGTTCTGATTGTGACTTTTTAATATCACAATATAAAATAGATTTCACAACAAAATAGTCAATAAAATTGTCCATTCTGAGACAGAACATTTTGATCTTATCAAAATACCTGTACTGTGTTTCATTTTTTTATACACAAAATTTCATCAAAGATTGACATGTTTTTGCAGGGATTATGCTAAAGTGAACTAAAGCCACTTTAATTCAAAATGAAAGTGAGTCCACAGAGGGGCTTAATGCACTTTAATGTGCTTTAAATTAATATGTTTGGTTAATTTAGTTACCTTTCCTGAGCATCTGTGAAGTCATGCACTACTGGAATCTGCTAATACCATAGCTCTATGCAGGGATCTTTAGAAACCTGTATAAAGTCTCCAATAAATTCACTGGACTCAAATCTGCTCTTATTTATACTTATTGCTCAAAATTTACACCACTGTAACTTGAGTAGGAGTTTGTTCATTTGATTCAGCAGACACACAAGTGTAAACTGAATGAATCTGGCTCTCAAGTTAATACACTTCAAACAGCAACTTAACAACACTGGAGGTATTTAATCAAAACATTTTATCCACATTAATTAAATCCCAAGAGCTGTCATGTATGTGGATAGTATTAGCATCCCCTGTTCCCAGAAGAAGATATGGGTAAGCATTCACAATGTCAAATCCAAAATATAGCTCTCTATGGCAAAAGACTTCAGCTAACTGCCTCAGAAGCTGAAGTGCCTGGATGGGCCACAGTAAGTAATTATAGGACCCGACTAGCAATAAATATTAATCAAAAGTCTGGTTTTATATTGTACCTTCTATTCCTAATGAGCCTTTACAATTGTAGGTCACATCCTGCAAAGACTTACACACATGCTTATTATTCAGCAACTGAACAGTTGCATTGGATTCAAGGCTTAAATTATTCACTATCTGAGGCTGATTCTTTACAATTTTGAATTTGGATTGGGATGACTAATAAATCTTGCAGGGAATTTGGAGTTCTTCCCTGAATCTGACTGCAGAAAATATTTAAAATTTGAACTGGAAACTCCTAGGGAACTGCCAGGAGGAATTGTCACACATATCCTCAAGGTATTTTATAAAATCCTTTTATTGCCAAAAGCATAGAATTGAGAAAAATGTTAGTTAATGAGTTTTCAGTAAAATAGTTAGCTTATACATAGACAATGCATCTAGAAATCTTATGCAGTTCATAATTTGATAGATTATATTTCCCGTCAAAATTTATAGTTGCTGCACTCACACCCTAGGCTCAAGAAGGACGCCTGACGCCTCAAACTGACAGAAGGAGTGAAGAGTCTAGTACCCCTAATTGATATCTCTGAACTTATTAAAACAAAGACTAGATAGCTAAGAAAGAGCAGGATGGGTCTGTGATGTTCCTCCTGAGAGGAGTTGAGATGAAAGCTTAGAGCTGGAAGCTTCCCCGCTCTTCAAATCCCAAGGTCTTAAATTCCACCCCCCATTTCCTACACCTTTATACCCTTCTAAAAATAGGTTAGTTTAGCTCCTCCTTTATCACCCAAATATGGTTCTTCACCCCAGAAATTTGTCAGGGTCCTTCTGTGTCATTGGTTAATGGGTTTGTGCACACAACTGATGCATATTATCATATTTTACCTGCCAGAATATTCCTCATCACCTTTCCCCTTTTCTTATTTATGTATTTTGTGGGTTTTGTGGTGTTCTAGGAAATATCAAAGGTCCCATCTTGAACTGTCATTTGAGTTGTTATTCACCTGCTGACCTGTCTATCATGACCCACAGATAGCTTATCTGGGGTTTTCTATCTGACATTGTTGACCAAAGAGACCTACCCTGTCCGATATTTTCCAAACCTCATATCTACATACTTTTTCAGGGCTCTTACGTACAGGGTCTTTGTAATTTCTTACACTGGCCTGTAGGCCCCTGCATTTCAGTACCAATATAGAAGTTATGCAAATTTAACTATAGAACCAGGATTTCTTAAACTTATAAAGGTATATATGTGTGTGCGCGCGCGCGCACTCACACACACACACACACAGAAATAATAAGTATTCCAGTGGAAGAATTTGTGGAATAAGCATTCATGCAATAAGAATTTATACAATAAGCATAGCCAGTAGGTGATGTCGCCATCAATTAGCCCTGACCATTTAACCCTATGTATGTATGCAGTTAATCAGTCCTAGCCAACATGTAACCTTGTAGGCATATAGAAAGAAAATAGAAACAGCCAGCTCTCTAAAATAAGAGATAAGACACCTGCAAAAAATATAGCAAGCAAATAGCTAATGAACAGACAACACAAGCTGTTGCTTCTCTCCCCCTTGCCCTTTGGCTAAGTGTATGTAGACCGAGTGTTAGTTTTCTGTCTTTGAAACTTCATCAATGGGGCAGCCTTTGCATATGCCACCATGAGTCCTCGCTCTCTAGCTTCTAGCCCGCTGTTGTATTGGCGTACGCGTAACCCATATGCCTAACTAAAAGGAGCTACCTCTTTTAGGGATCTCTTGAGGCTGAGTTATGCTGATGGGCAGATTGGGCTGCTCAGATCCAGAAGCTTCTGGAAATTAAGCAGGTGGTTGCATTGAGCATGCTCCACTAGGTTTTCTACTCTTAGTGCTGTGGTCAGATGCTTTGAGAGCAGCAGCCTGAGATTTGCAATGAGAAGAGCCCATGTGCTTAGTGTGTTACTGGCAAAAGCTAAGCCAGGAGTGGACAACAAGATGTCTTCTCCATGCTGTGGAGCATTTTTCAGCAGTTTTCTCCAATGCATATGTGACTGATTGCTGGTTAACCAGTAAAATGACTGGATGGTGCTGCTTCCAGAAGAGAAAGAAAAGACTGTATGGATTCCTACCCAAGTTCCCCGCAACCAAAGAAGGATTGCTGCTTCTTGCAACTCAAGCCTATGGACCTGAGTAGAGACTGCAACTGAGAAATGGATGAACTCCACCTAAACTCTGGGATTCCTGGGTTTCTTTCCTCACAATGTTTCTTTGGGGACTGTTCTAACTTCCTTTTGTTTTTTTTCATGACAAGGTTTATCATGTTAGTAGTTAATAAAGTTCATTATGTTTGTTCTTAGGCAGTATTTTAATGTGGGGAGGGTAACTGAACAATCTTCACTGTGTGTCTCTTACACACTGAAGCCTGAGTCTCCAGCTGCTTCTCTTTGAGAGGTGGGGTTTAAATTTTATTTTGAGGTACAGGAGAAGGGCAGTTAAATGCATTCGAGCCCACCTGAAGGCTACATGCACATATATCCTTACATATTGTTTGTATACTAATAAACCAAGCTATTTCATACTGCAATCCAGGGGCATTGCTGGCACCCGGCACACAGAGCATGTGCCCTGAGTCTTGGTGCCAGTGCGCCCAAGTGTCCAGGCTGGCCGTCTCAGATCGGGGACCTGGGGCTGGGGAACCTTCTGCAGGCCCCAGCTCTCCACGCCCCAGCCCCATCCGGGGATTGAGGCCAGGACACCTTCAGTGGCGCCCACTTCTCCTGGAGGGAGATTAAGGCTGGGATGCTCGCGGCAGTGCCCACCTCTCCCAGTCCCAAACCTGGGGCCAGCATGGAAGCGTCAGGAGCCCTACACACGATCTGGCTCGTGGTGCCAGATCGTGGCCCAGGGGGAGGGGCCCGTGCCTGTGTCACAGGTCTTTCCCCAGGGCAGCGATGTTCCTGCTGTAATCTGTCTCCCAGTGTCGTGTCTACCAAACCCTTCGATCCGTCAGGCCTGAACTGTTATAGTGCCCGCTACAATAGATATAAGCATGCAAGTCAAACACAGATAAAGCCAAAGGCTACACAAGCAAAATTTTGGGATTTCTTTATCGATGACTGAAATGAACCCACCACTGGGGTGAAACATGGTAGCGGATTCGCAACCCACAGCTATATTACACAGGAGTTATGAGGGGCAAGTGCAAGACAATTGACCTCAGTTTCTCACTGGAAGCACAGAGGGATCAACACCCTATTTGTGAAGTCACATAATTGAGGTCATGCACTGGATCTTAAATAGATCTTAACGTTATGTCTAAAACTGCAGTCTGAGGTGTCAATGCGGGATGTATAGATGTATCCACAATAGCATGGCTAAACAGCAATGTGGATGCCATGATGTAGGCTTCAGCATGAGCTTTACAAGGACACAGGGGTTGTTAGAGTGTTGCTACTCCAGGTGGAAGCCAAGGCTCTGAGTTTACTCTGCTATTTTTAGCTATTCTAGAAACAAGGCAGGGAGCCTGATGTTGCAAAGGGTGGTAGCAGAAGGGAGGTCTGCAGATTTTAAAATAACCAGCCAGAAGAATTTGCTGCTGAGGTTTCAGGAAAGGGAAGTAGTTTCTTGTAGAAATATAATCCTTCATTATTTTATTGTTTTTCCTTTTGCCCAGAAGGCAGCTTATCATGTGACACTAGGACTCACTTAGTGTAATGATCCCTAGGTGCTGAAAGGAATTTATCTGCCACTAGCCAAACAGCATTTTGCAAATGACTTCTTTCTGTTTCTAGATGACACAGCTGGTTGCTGAGGTAGCTGGCTGACTTCTCCATCCAACCTGGCCTCCTCAAATATTTACAAGGTAATATTCTCTGTAATGCATGAAGCATACAGAGAGAAGAAGCTGTACCCACACAGTGGAGTAGTTTCATTTCCATAACATTTTGGAATTGGCTGCATCAGCACATTGAAAAACCTTTGGTGTAATAAACCTTTTATTGCAATGACTCCCAACTGACTAGCATTATACAAAGAGGAAACTTAATTATGCAAAAAACACATTAAAATAATATTGTAACTGTCAGATACAAACCCACAGAAACAACAAACTTCACAGGAAGCACAAAAATCAAACCTTTCAAGGTTCTATTATGTGCCTTTCTCACTGAAAGCTCTTATCCATACAGCAAACATGCCTACACCTCCTAGCTGTTCCAATTAAAGGTAAAAGGTAAATTAAAGGTTAAAGGAAAAATTTCCACTGACTTCAAGAGCATGAAGGTTAAGTCCAGGTTTTTTTGAAAGCACAGAAAAGCTTCCACATGAAGAGAAATCCAAAAGACTGGATTTAGAGAAGAGAAAATAAGAGAGAAGTTTACAATAATGAAAAGCAAAAAGGGTACATCTACACTGGAGGCTTAATTCGACTTAAGAGACTCCATGGCCACATTTGGAGTTCATCAAGTGATTTAATAACTCTGACCCTTAAAGTTGACTTTAAGGATTAAATTGCCTTTATTAAGTTTACTTAACAAAAATGTGGCCATTGAAGTTGACAGTAAAGTCAACTTTAAGTTGACCGTATTAAGCTGACTTACCTGAACCCTCTAGTGTAGACATAGCCAAAGAAAATAAGTTGAACACTCCCTCTTTTCCCTCTCTGATAATACAAGCGAGATGTTTGATGTAAGCAAAAAGTGGCTAATTTAGAACTGAGAAATGGACTTTTCCCACACCCTCTACAAGCAGCCAGTAGAATTCAAGGCTTTTGAGATGCTTTCTTTAAAACCCAGACCCAGTTACAGAAGTTCACTCCTGGCGTGCAGCACGTCTTCATTCCCTGTTACCAATCCCCTGAGCTTCTTCAGGGGTTCTCAGGAATTCATGCACATACCCAACTACCAGGGAATTCTCCTAATGGTGAGTTACATTCTTCAGAATGACATGCAATTTTAAATAACCCCCCACGTATTTGAATCACTCATAGTTACATCCCAATTGATAATCGATATCCCAAGTAAGGACATATTGTACTCACTCTACAGCTGCATCCAAGGCTTGATCCGGCTCCCAAAACTCAGTGGAAATGCTCCCATTTACTGTATTGGGAGTCTGAGCCAATTTCCACTGCAGAAATGTGGAGGCAGAGCACTGTCAGAGATCCAGGTCTATATGAAGCCACTTAGCCTGATCATGAGTGGGATTTTGGGGATAATGAGGTGGAGGATGGGGGTGGGTATTAATAATCTGGGTGGCTATTCACAGTCTTGGTAAGTGACGATTAACTGAATAGCACAATCTGACTTTTTTAATAGTCTATTTTGTAACATTTCACTGTACATGCTCAGTGTTACAGGAGCTTCACAAATGACTGTGATTAGCAGGATTTCAGCAGTCTGACTTCAGACCCATCTGCTACCTCCCTTTTCTCTCCAATGCTGCCTCACTAACCTCCCTGCCCAGCAGAGATAGGTGCCTGAGCTGACTTACCCCTCCCACTCAGTTATAAAAGTTGATCTCTTCTCAAGTTGATCAGAGTCCGTGAAGAAATACAAAACCCAGTCTTCTGCCTTCACCCCCACTGCTATTAGGCACAGCTGTTTCCCTTTGGGTCTGTACTCAAGTGCCTTCTGTCCTTCTTTTGGGCTTCAGTCAGGCCCTCCTCAATCTTCATGACAGGTGGCAGTACCCTCTCACTGGATGGCAGCATACAAGGAGCTCACATCCACCTTCTATTTGAGACCAAAATAATTGGGTCTCTGTCCCATCACCCAAGGTGCCATGCTTCCTCCCCCCCCACACCTGGTCTTGGCCTCCTTTCTGGCTGGCCTCTTGGCGCTTTAACAAAGTGCTGATTGCGCCCTAGGACTCTGTCCTGACTGCCAGCACCTCTGGTTCCTGATCACATGCACTCCCCGTCATGTGGCTCTTGTACTCATCCCAATCACTTGGAAGGTGAGCTAAATCTGGCATGGATAAGGCAAAACCCTAGTTTCCCCTTCCCTTAAGGGGCCAGCTCATCCTGCCACTCATCCACTCTGCTGGGTGGGCACTGCAGAAGGTATGGTAAAAGGAAGTCACTGGCCCAGAGAGTTTGCAAGCTGAGATAAACCCACAAAAGGAAATGAGCTCTTAACAAACGTACGTCACAGCCTGTTAGTAACACAACGCTCCTTACCTTTTAAACAGTGTAACAGATAGGATTTCTTCTGACCCTAAAACGTCTGAATCCATTAAAAAGCTGGATATTGTATCTTCCTTCAAAGTGAGACAGAAAACTGTGCATTCTGTACCTGAATCAGCTGTTGATTCACTGGCTGACCAGCTCCCTTAACATTATCACCAAGCCTCAGTTTCTCCCTCTGTAACAGTAAACTAACATTTATGTGCCTCATTAGCGAAAATGCATCAGCCAAAAGGTGTTATGCAAATGGTGTCATTATATGAAAGACAGCCTCTCCCTCTGCCACCTAACTACAAATAGGTTGAAAGAAAATCTAGGAGGCTGTCAGCCTGTGACATTAGTCAAAGCCAAAACAAGCATTATAAGCCAATAAAAAGACTGATATTAATTTGGGAATTGAGCCAAAAATGTAATTTTTACAGTGGCTCTACTTTTAATAGAACTGTTGTACAAGGAATCTGGAGAAAGTGTAAAATAGTAAGGACTGCCTTTATGTGTATAACGTAACTGTGTATTTCACCAGCCTGGCATTTCTGTATAGCATTATAGCTTCTTAGACATATAACTGAACCATTAGGTAAGATCTAATTCCTGTAATGTTAGCACACCGTAGACTAGCACCAGAACCTGTGATTAGCCCAGCTAGCCACTGCGTGTCACTGCTGTTCCATACAGTACAATCAAAAGCATGTTATCCCTGGAACAGGTGGGAAGCGCTCCTTTGCTCTTTAAAGAAAATGTAGGTTGACGTTGCTAAAAACCAATGGCTGGATCTCATTCGCACAGAATTAAAGAGTAATTTTACTTCAAATCTAGGTCTGCGTTTTGCTACAGAAAGAAAAACATACTTGTTGCTTTTTCTCTCTCCTTAGCACAGGAGTTGGCAACCCTTCCTGATCCCTCCACACTAGCCCCTCCTTCCGGACTCTGTTCCAGTGCTGGCGGCCCCGCCACTGACAAAATCAGTCACCGCCTGCTAATTCAGTATTGGCATGCAACAACTGTGTCCCTCCAGCACTGCAAAAATACCTGCCTCAAACGGCACTTTCAGTGGCGTGTCCATCAACTGTCCCTCACCACTGAAAGAAGTGACCTGAAGCAGTGGTGGCTCTGGCTGCTATCACTGGGGTTTCCATGGCATGGACAGGGCTTTCAGCAGCACTGACAAGGGTGCTGCATGCCTCTGGAAATTGGCACATGTGCCACATCTGATATGTGTGCCAGGGGTTTCTGATCCAGACACAGCACCAACTTGAGCTGAAAGATTTTCTTCAATGCCTCCTCTTCCCCCTAATGGTGTGAAAGAAGGACCAACCCACAGGTTCAGGTGTAAGCTTGGAACTTCTGGTTCAGTACACTACTCTGCTACAAGTGGCATTTATGACCTCCAGCAAGTCAGTTAGTCTTTCTGTGCCTCAGTTTCCCCTCTGTAAAATGAGGATAATAAACCAGTCCTACATCACAGGGGTACTGTGAGGAGAAATATATTAAAGACTGAGAGGCACTCACATACTATGGTAATGAGAGGGCTAAAACCATGAATATTTCTTCCCTTTTTAATCTTTAATGGAATCTTCTGAGTTAAAAGGGAGATGCTGGACGTTTTTGTTGTAAATTTAGAAACAAATGACTAGCTTATGAATCTGGCAGTTTTCTGATGCTTCCGATAGCAATTGGAATCAAGTCTCATTGATCTTTCAGGAGGACAGGACATTGTCTGAAAAGTTTCTTTTGTGGTATTGTAAGTCAAATCCCAAACTACAGTCTATAAGCAGGTAGAGATTTCTAGTAGAAGATCATATATGTATGCCGCCAGTGATCTGTGACCACATGATCACAGCACACAGGACCAGTTAGGCAGAACTGCAGGGTCTCAATGGGTGGACAAGAGGATGGTGTAGTGAGGAGGGGGTTTAGATTTATTAGAAACTGGGGAACCTTTTGTCAAAGGGGAGCCTATACAGGAAGGATGGGCTTTACCTAAACCAAAATGGAACCGGCTTGCTGGCATGAAAAATTAAAAAGGTTGTAGAGCAGTTTTTCAACTAAAAGCTAGATGGAAACCTCTAGTTGCAGAGAAGCATGTGATTCAGATGAAGACATCTCTTGGGAAGGACCTATTAATGGAGATTTTCTGTACTCTAGTCAGGAGGAAGGGATGGAAGAGGATAAAATATGGGAATGATCCAGGGATTAAAGTATAATTTGGTGGGGTCCAGAACCCTCCTAATCGGGTGGCCTCCAGCCCCCTGCCCCTCCACACGGGGGGGGGGGGGGCTGCTCCTGCACAGGTGGGCTCACCTCCTGCACCCCAGATCTTGTCCCCCAAACACCAGCCCCCCACCCACCTACCCTGCACCCCAGCTCCTGCCCACCCCACATACTAGCCCCTGACCCCAGCTACTGCCCCGGCCCCCATCTGGCCACTGGTCCCCCAACTCCCTGCCATGCTGCACCCTCTTCCCTGACCCACTCGCCCGCACCCCACCCCCATGGGGCCAACCCCCTCCCCCACACCCCATCCCCACCATGCTGGCTCGCCTGCCCCTGAACCTACCCCCCAAGGCTCCCTTACCTGGCTGCAGGGCAGAGTGGCCGCGGCTCCAGCCTAGCCTGAAGCACCAGCCCAGCCCTCACTGAGCATGCTCAGAGATTCTGAGCATACTCAGTAAGAGCCGGCTCCGGGAAGGAGATTTAAAATCTCCCAGCTCCCTGCTGGCCAGAGCATGGCAGAACGCCATTTCAGGACCTCCTATTTTTAGGGGTTCTGCATTTGGGGGGCCCCTAAAAATAGAAAATGGAACCAGAACACTGTGTTCCAGGGCCTGATATTTTTAAATGATGGGCCCCAGAATGCACTGTTCCAGCTCCATTTTCTACATTTAGGGGGCCCAGAATGCTTAGCCCTTAAAAATAATGGGCCCCGGAATGGTGTTTTGCCATGTTCTGGCTTTTCTTTAACCCCTGGAAGGATCTGATGAGAAACAGTCAAATGAAAAAGATAGTCCCATTCAATTATATCATGTGATGGCAGACAGCTAAAAAGTGACTTTTTAAAGTGCTTATATACAAATGTGAGAAATCCTAATACTAAGATGTGTGAACTTGATCGTATTGTATTACATGAGGATATTGATATCATGAGATCACAAAAACTTGGTGAAGTGAGGATAATCAATGGGATACAGTAATATGAGGACACAAAATATACTAAAAGGACAGAAAAGGTCATAAGGCTCAGCACTCACAACCAGGGTCAGCTTTTCCAAAGTGCTCAGCACGCTGTGTGCATGGCATATATTGAGCTCTTTGGAAAACCTGAGAAATGGTATCACAATAGGAGCCACTTTGCTTTTTTGAAATGTTTGGCCCTTTTTAGTTGCCTGAATGGTAGTTGGAATCTTTTGAGAAATCTGTTTCCAGATTTTGTGGGTGCTGAATCCTTGAAAATCTAGCTCCTGGTTTTTATAAAGT
This sequence comes from Podocnemis expansa, assembly GCA_007922195.1. Lineage (NCBI taxonomy): Eukaryota > Metazoa > Chordata > Testudines > Podocnemididae > Podocnemis > Podocnemis expansa. Next base: position 17,882,642 of record ML682016.1, read on the forward strand.
CTCCATGTGAAATCCCAGCTCCATAGAAGTCAAAGAAAGTTTTTTTCCTGACTTGAATGGATCTGGGCCTAAAATTTGAAAATGTTTTAATTAAAAGTTCTGTTCTCAGTTTTAGAAAGACAAGTGCTCCACATACATATTTCAACAGAGACATTCGAAGATTGCTTGGAGTATCAGAACGCCATGCCTCCATGCAAGGATTTAGTTCATGAAGCAGAAAATATGACAGAAAATTTGCTCATGTTCAATTGCTTTAGGTGTAGTTGTCTATTGTAGTACATCTGCATTTTTCACCCCTTTTTCCCCATCCTCCCTTCTTTTCTTGAGGGAACAAGGTTAAGAGAATTCTGCTGTGGCAAATCTGGAACCTGTCTAGTTTGCCACCTCTGGTGTCCATCAGAAAGGAAACTGTGATTAAGGGTGACAAGGCCCTTAGGAAGCCAGAAGGTGAGATGGCAGGCTGAGAAGAAAATGACAGGGACTCTAGAATTATTTGTTCCCATATAACAGGTGTCAGCAATTTCAGATAAAGGGAGTGCCTGGGAGTTCCAGTGCCCCAGGCAGCACTTAGAGGGAAAGATGTATTTTTAAAAGGGCATGTTCACTCAGTGATAGAGTGCATGTGTTGTGCTAAATGTCCTTAAATCCCTCTGGTAACACAGCCGTCTGTAACAATAAATAGCAAATAACTATTGTCTCCTGTGAGACTGCTGCTATCACACTACCAAACAGGAGTCATCCTGCTCTAGGTTGAGATGTAAGAGCCCATGCATTTATTATGGTTTCAAGGGAAAGACACACACACTCTATATTTATATATTTAACCTTGGATCTAAACTTGCTGGTATCCAAAGGATTTTTGCAACATCAATGGTGACACATAAGATCCTTCCATATTCATCAGCAAACATAACAATTCATCAGGGTTGGAAATAACGGTATCATCTGTCTGTGAATCCCAGCTATTACCACTTAATTTCCAGGCACGTGACAATTTTAAATCTCATGATAACAGGAGCTCCTGAAAGACTCTGGGGGGTTGCAGTGATAGGTTGGGTGTCAATATAAGAACCAGGATAGACAGATGTGAGATGTCAAATTTTATGGATTTAAGGTCTGGGTTGTTTTCTGTAGCAACTCAAAGTCCAGATATTGGTCCAATTTTAAACATATCCACCTTGATTGTAATCAGCTAATTAAAAAAAATACAAGCATGGAAGACAGTGAGTGATCATGCACCCAGCTGACTGATACTAAGCATTGAGTCTGAAAACATGTTACAAATTTTAACTCATGAACCCCCATCATTATTCCCATTGTCCAGATGGGAAAACAAACACACAGAAATGGAGAAACTGGCCAAAGGCAAAGCAAGCAAGTAGGATAGCCAACATAGCTGCATCTGCATCAGTCAAACTTAGTTCAGACTTGATAGTCCGAACTAAGAAGTTCAAGCTTAGTTCAAACTAACCCTGCGAGTCTAAGTTTGAACTAACCATGCGTTCTACTTCAAACTAATGCTTAATCTGAACTAGAATGTGCGATTAGTTCGAACTAACCAGCTTAGTTCAGACTTCCTAAGTCCGAACTAAGCGTTAGTCCATGGCTACACTGCATCTAGTTTGAACTAAAGTTTGAACTAAGTGCATAGGCCCAGACTAACCACTAAATGTTCCTTAGTTAGAACTAAGAAATTTCTTAGTTTGAACTATGGAAAGCCTAGTGTGGCCATGGGCTATGTTAATTCAGACTAAGCCTTCTTAGTCCAGACTAATTTGCCAGTGTAGACATAGCCCATTAGAATCCCTGACTTCCTGACTGCTGGCTTTATATTCACACTGCCAAATCACACCAGGTCTTCCATAACCCTTCACTCCACTGTACATACCAAACATCAGTAGGAAATGATTTTCAGTTCCCTCCATATTTAAATATAGAACAGAACAATTCAGCACCAGAGTGAACCCAAAATAGATACAACCAGATTGTCTCTCCTCCTGGCTGGCCAATAATGAGTGTGTCAAGAGGAGGGAGTGGCAACATTGCAAAGGGTAGCTGTGGCCAGATTAAAGCTCTAATGTGTTCTCTGCACCCCAGGAGCCTCAGAAGAGGTCTGTGTACCAGCTTGGTGTGATCCAGTGTTTCTCACATACCGGACAAGTGGCAGAGGTAGTGATGCTCCTACTCCAGATATGGTCCCTTAATCATGGTAGGCTGGGCATTGACCCACCAGGACTGCATGTCCTGAGTGAGTGGAAGTGGTTTCATAAGCACTGAAAAATCTACTCCAAAGGAAGTCTAAAGAAGGGATGGGTTCCAAAGGGGCAGCCTTGTTAGTCTAATTCAGCAAAAAAAAAGCAAGAAGTCCTGTGGCACTTAAAGACTAACAGATTTATTTATCGCATGGGATGGGGAAACTGGTAGCAGAGCCATAACTACGGTGGGACCGACGGGGCAAAGCCTTGGAGGGCCTGGAGCAGCTCAAAGGGGTGGCTTTGCGGCGTCGCTTTAAGTGCCGCTAATGGAAAGAGGTGTGCTCCGTTTCAAATGTGCCCTAGGTGGCAAAACACTGCTTTATGGCTCTGACTGGTAGAGAAAACATAGCCTCTCACTTCCACCTGTCCCACTTTCACAATACCTTGGCCCATATCCAGACCAATTCTGAATCTTTGGGGAGGTTCTGAAATGTTTTGTTAATATTTTCCTTCCTCACCTATCTCAATTCCTTTAGTTTTCCTGTGCACCTGAATCTCCTAATCTCACTATGAAGTTCATCAGTCTTTTGTGTTTGAGTAAGAACATGCTCTGCTCTGTGCAAGCCAGAGGAAAGACCAGTCTTGGAGAGTTTTCCTAAGACTGCACCTCCTTTAAGGGAGGAGGTTTGACTTGAAAAGGGGTCATGGACTGCATAATTTTACTATCTTTTAAAACTTTTGGTGACCATTTTAGTCTCTGAAGAGTGGTGGAATTTCTAACTAGCAGCAACTACAGGAAGAGGGAACAGATAAAAAGCAAGGGTGTATTGCCTCCAATCCAAACTGGCTCTCCTGCCTTCCCTCAGGGCCACATAATTCTCCTCAATTAGTAAAGTAGGGGGCTTAAATCCTAAACTCAATGAAGCAGAGAGAAACACAAGCATTATTTATATCTCCTCTTAATGGACAAATGCCCCTCTCCTTTGGAAAACAGGCTCAAGCACCCATTTTCCTTTCATTTGGAACTGAGCAGAGTTCATATGATAGTAGTCTGTAGTAAGGATCATTGGCTGAGCACATGTGGGCAGAGCAGGGGTTTGTCCCATAGTTAAAAGGTCAAGGTGATTTGTTTAGTCATTCAAATTTCTATTGCCTCCCTTCCCTCTTTGGTTCTTTTTTGCATGGATTTCAAAAGCCTTATTTGATTTTCTGGGGACTTCTCTACATAAAAAAACAAAGCAAAATTGCAATTTCAAAGTTTTCAGATGTATTGATACCATTAGTGCTGAAAACAGACATTAGGACTAGAAATAGAAGTTTTTGCCATAGAGCCATTCATTCAGCAGTCATGTATATAAGGGAGAAAAAAACGATGTCCACTCATTTGTCGCTATATTTGATTGCTAGGTCACAGGCATAATGACTGGTAAAAGGTAAAACAGACTGGGTGAGCTCCTAACTTTTGTATATATTATATATCCCTCAAAATGATTTGCTGAAAATCCTTGAGGTCAATTCTCTTTATCCACATGTGCAGTATAATGCTGCTTTTCACAGTGTCTGTTTTAATTTTGGTATGGTTTTTAATTAGTAGATAGCTAATTAACATGCTATAAGGTTATCTTGTTAAATGTTAATTGGATTTGTAAACATTCCTTGCAAGTTTAATATGTTAAGAAAAATGTAATATGCATTTGTTACTCGTGTCATTCTGAATTAATAACATGACAGCCAGCTTTCTCCCTTCCCAGTCTGAGAACCTTCAATAAGTACTCTTTTAAGAATCAATTGATATTTAATTAATATGTACTGGCTGTCAAATCTAAATTAATTCTTTCAACAAGTTACAGAGAGGCTGAAAGACACAGCAAGCTTGCACAACTTTCAACGTTACAAAGTATTCCACTTCATTAGCACAAGAGGGCGCTTTGAGAAAACACTCTAACCCAGCGGCCCATAATTCATGATGGGGCTCTTGTCCTCCCTCCTTTTGTTTTGTCAAGAACAAAAACTACCCACATGGAAATCTTTATGAGAGTTGCACGTACTGTGCTGCGTCTCATTCCACGGGGGGCTTTAGATTGCTCAGGGCTCTGCCATGACTGTTATCTGGATGGTGTTTTATTACAGTGGATGATGAGGTCGATAACCTTATCCCTTCATCCGGTAGGAAGCTCAGTCCACATTCCTTCACTCCTCTTTTATGTTACCTTCATAACATTCACGGGTGAAATACAAGTAGATTTAGCACATTGTTTCCATACATTGCTATTCCCAGCTACAGGAAAATAGGATTATTGAGTCCCCGAGGGGCTGAAGTTTGAAACGGATGCATGGCAACAACATTCATGTTTAATTTATTATCTGTATGAAAGCCTTAACATCAGCAAAATGGTCCTGGAGTTTGTTTTTCCTTTCATCACACAATAAGGTTGTTAACGAATAAAGAGACATCTCTGGACACTGTAGCTTAACACATGCCCGTTCAGAGCAATGGTAAAGGGGATGCATTCTTGCCTGCCAAGCCTTGAGCTCACCATTCTGAATATTTTGCGCAACGGTGAATAATGTTTTTAACTTAGGTAGCATTATTCATCCAAAGAACTCAAAGCCCTTTACCAACAATAATCAGGTTTGCGGCAATAAAGATAGAACTACACCTTACACCTGATCACTTGTGGGTTAATTTGAAGCACAGAGATTAAAGATCTTACCCAAGGCCACAACGTGAATCTATAGCAGCTCCCGAGAGTCCTAGCTCCTTGTCAAAGGCAGTTGCACTCTTTGCCCAGATCTTACCTGTACTGGTGCTCATCAAGTCATTAGAGGGGAAACACAAAACACTGAATTGGTCCAAAGCTAATAATTTTAACTTACCTAACCCCCCCCCTGAAGGCAACAGAAAGCGTCCCATTGACTTTGGGCACTGAGCTCTGGAGGGGCCTGATGTTCAGTGGTACTGAGCATCTGCAACTTCCATTGAAGGTAGCACATGCTCCGAGTGCTGAGCAATGTCAATTTGTGCCAGGACTTGCCAGAGCAGAGCCCTGGCAGCTCCAGGGTTGGCAGTTCATAGCCCTGGTACCTCTGGGCTTGCTGCATCAGGACAACATGTAAAATAATTGCTTGAGCCACGTCACCTACTTGGCTTGAGCCCCAGCACCTCTTTCCTCACAAATTAAGCCTTGGTGCTCAGCGTTTTGGAAACCAGGCCCTCCAGTGATGTGCCACATCACACCAGCTGCTTGTGGCAGGGCCATAATAGTAACAGCCTTGTCATGGCTCTGGATTTGCTAGTCCTACTGTTATTCCCTTTAAGAAGATTTGCTCCATTTCTTGCAGCCAAGAAGGCAAGAAGCCAACTAGGAGTAACTGAATGGGTCTGAATGCCCTACAACTATAAATCATTAAATACCATCTTTCTGCAAGATGTGTGCAGTGCACCTATTTCTAACTAGGAAAGCTGCTGTCCAGTTAGATAGCTGAAAGAATGCAGTAAAATGGCACAATCCAAATGTTACTGGATAGTTTGCCAACTGAAAAGCAACATGAATAGCAGATGGCCAGCTCATCTCCCAGCATTTTTAAGCCAGTAATGATGATAAATAATCAGTGTTTCACATACGAATATTCGAATACTGTCCCTCTGATCCTGCAGTTCTTACTGAAGATCCATTGTCTTCAGCTTCTTTTGTATTGACAGTCTCCCAGTTTTCCCACTGTTAAGTTCTTAAGTCTCCTGCTCTGGTCTTGTTCTAAGTTTCAACTTCTTAGGACTGAGGCTAAAATTTTCAAAACCACCTAAATGACTTAGGAATCTAAATCCAAGCATCTTTCATTGATACTGTGTCTCATCACCAAGATGTTTTTGAAAATTTTACTCTATGGTCTTTGGAAATTGGCTTCCCTGAAATTATGTGTTAAATTTGAATTTAGAGTCTATTGATGGAGTCCATTAAAAAAGTGGTTTCTGGAGAATTTAAGTTTCCAAACAAACAAATGAACACAAACAACAAAAGCTTTGGTTGTTCTTTGGTTGCAGTTTTTGGAGATGACATTTGTGGCCAACTGCTGTCTCTCCTGTGGTGGGTCTTGTGCTTTTCTCATGAGGAATGGGTCTGGGTGACTCCAGTTACCCCACCCTCACAGTACAGGGTGCTTACTTTGGCATGGTCCAGGGCCACCCTCTACTTTAGATCACAGCCCAGGGACCCTATGAGTTTCATCTATGTGCTGCTGACAACGTCCACATCCACAGCTCTCCCCTGAGTTGCTTACCCCCCTGTCCTTTCAGTTCCTTGCCTCCACCCCCTCTTAGGCATGGTTTCTTTTCTCAGGCCTCTGGGTTTGGGGAGTATCCCAACTCCACTTGCACTTCCCTCCTGGGCCCAGTACTGGCCCCTTCCTCAAAACTCCTCTGCTCTGCACAGCACTGCACAGTCCCGTAGTAACCTCAGCTATTCTGTAGTAGGGAACAAAGCCCCGATCCTTCTGAGGGGTACTCATCTCTCCTCTGTCACTATCTGCCTGCCCTCTGCCCTTGATATCTCACATATTCCATAGGTGACCCAGTGCAGGGCTGCTAGCCCTGAATCTGCAGAAAGACAGCATAAGTCTAAAGCTCCGTGTGACATGTAAACAGCAACCATCACCTCAATGGTGTATTAACACAGAAACTTAATGGTTATGATTTAATGTCAACACTGTGAGCTAAAGTGATCAGGAGTGAAATAGTTCAGAATCATTCAGTTATCTTGTTTCATCAAGGAATAATCCATGGGAAAAAGGGACCACTTGTATAACCCTTACTCCCACAAGAAGTCTTTTACTCACATACATTGTTCCATTGAAGTCAACAAACCAGATTGCATGGCTTTGTAATTCACATGAAGAATTTATGCAGAGCTTTTCATCTGTCTTTCTCAAAGACATTCACAAAGAGGGATAAATGTATTCTTCATTTTAAAGAAGGGTTACTGAGCTGCGTGATAACAAGCCAGAGATGGGAATAGACACTTTGTGTCTATTTCCCCTTTTCCTCCTTTTTTTGTACTCCCTATTTCAGCAGTTCCCAAACTGTGGGTTGTGACCCCAAATGAGGTCCTGCCATCAGTACATGGGGTCACAGCAGTCCCTAATATGTGGAGCAAAAATGGCGTCCTCTATGCTGTCTGGGGTCCCAGCAGGAAATAATTAATTAAAATGGGTCATGATGACAAAAGTTTGGGAACTCCTGTCCTATTTAGATTGAAAATTCTTTGGAGTAGGAACTAGCTCTCACTATTATATAGACAGTAACCTTGGCAAGTTTTTTTTTTTTCATATTGTTTATTGGACAAGAAATACACTTGTTTTGGGCTAATAGTTTCAGCTGGGGAAAAAATGTCCAAACTGTCAATGAACATTGTTTGGACATCTTTAAAAAGAAGTATTTTGATTTTTTTCATTTTAAAATGATGAGCCAGTTTAGAAATGTAGATACATTTACCTTTTTGTATGTGTGTTAATAAAAATACCCCTAAAACAAAACAAAGAAAAAAAATTTAAAAAGGTCAGGTTGCACAAAACACTTTGAGTGAAAAAAATTATTGGATTTTTTGGCTTAGCCACTGAACTGGAAAATCAATTGCTTGCTCAGATCTATCAGACAGTGCATGACACCATACGGTCCTGAGTTTGGTTAGGGGCTCCAGACACTGATGCAACACAAAAAACAATAATATGAGACTCACTTGTGTCTACCTCACTGGGTATCAGCATTCCAAGTAGCCACAAAAGGCTGGGGGCAAGATCTTCGCTTTAAGTAGGTGGTGTAGGAACATCCTTAAGTTCCACCAGGATAATAGGGTTAATCTATCACTGCAACCTTCTCCCTGTCTACTTTTTGGGCTTTTAATGACAATTTGTGAACTCAAGGAAAAGTCTGATCTGTAGAAAATGCTTCAGAGGGAAAATTGATTTTGTGTTTTTAAAATAGGAACCATTTACTATTTGTCCCCATCTATTAAGTGCTTTTCCTTAAAAAAAGGAAAGTCTAACTCTAATGGTCTTTAGTGCTGTTAAATGTCCCATGCAAATTATGCAGCAGTATAGAACTCCTTCCTCCACAAGGGGCAACTTTTTACCTGGCTTCTTATTACAAGGGGTTTTATAACAACTCTAAAAACACCTTTAAGGCATTTATTAAACATTAATGTTGAACCTGACTGTTATTCTCAGCTCTCAGTAAAACACTTATTTACATTTACGTTAACCCGATGGATGAAATCAGACTGAGTGTTTTACTTTGACAACCCCTAAACGATAGAGGCTGGGCTCTCATTTACACTAAGGCCCTTTTACCCTTCTCTGATAAGGTAAAGGGATGTTAAATCCCACTTTAAGTCTCTTTTTCAGTGCCACAGTGGTGTAAAGGCACCTTAGTGTAAATGAAAATCAGGTCCTGTTGATATCTCTAGCTTGCTTCCTGTATGACTGCACTGGGTCCACTAGCTGCCAGTGTGTCACATTACCATATTGAATATTCTGTGGTAGGGTTTCCAAGTCAGTCTCTAAAATCTGCTTCTGCTATTTTGCATGTGCAAACATTTGCTTGCCTCCATTCCTTTCCCAGTGATATTTCAGTTCTACACTGCTCCTTACTATGGGCTGGTGCTAAATGCCTCAATCTAATCTGGCATTTGTATTGAGAAAAGAGTGGGTGCAAATTAGACAATACTAGAGTAGATCTCACGTGAATGTTGGCTATAGCTTGAACCTGCTCTACTCTTTGTATCTTTTCCCAGTCTTTACTAAATATGAAACCCCTTTGAGACATGCAGCCCTTTGCGTGGAAGTCCCTACTTATATTTCTTTTCTTTTTTCTTTTAATTTTTTTTTGCATGGAATGACGACCATGTTTGATTGACGTGTGGACTGTTACCAGATTTCCCAGGGATGCGAAGTGAATTCATTTTACAATACCAAGCCAGTTGTTTACAGAAATAGCATTCCCTTTCTCAAGGCTTACTAATCATTTCAAAAGAGACGCACAGAGGAGGATATCTCAGCTGACACTGGGAAGAACAAATGTTGACACCAATATGAATCTGAATTTTCTGACAGTAGTTGATTGTGTTGCTTTAACAGACATGCCACTCAGCAGACAGAGCCCTGCTTAATCCTTCCCTTGAAGGATCTGCGTGATCCTTGGGGCTGTCAGTTCTGGGAACTGAGCTTCTTCTCCTGTCTCAGGACATTACATATTGTAAGAGTACAACATATGCTTGCTTCCCCCATGCTGACCTTTCAATGCCCTCAGATCCACTCCAAAAGGATTCCCCTTCCTACAACGCAAAATAATTCACTCCCGGCACTGTCCCTAGCAGCCTGTACTGAGCAGATGGAGTCAGTGTCAAGTGCTGGTTATCCTCAGCAGGGCATGTTTAGATGCAGTGACTGTGTCATGTAGGGTGGTGCCCTCTGGACCATGTTTTAGGATGAGACAGCCCAGATCAATTCAGTTTACACATTGATTTTACAGTGGGGTCACTGAATGAAAAAATCCCACAAGTCACTTAAATATATAACATCTATCATGAAAGTGTTGAAGCACTTCCCACGGCTCAAATCCTGAGGGACCACACTCCAGAGAGGGGAGTTCTGCCATGGGCTAACGGGTGCAGGAATCCTGCCCAATTGGCACACAACCAACCCACAAAGGAGCAGTTTCTGCAAATGAGCCCCTGCCACAGGTCTGTTTTGTTATCCATCTCTCTGACTGCACAGTAGCCGTTGTGGAGCAGCCTGTGTCTTAGGGATGGGCCAGAACAGGGGCCAGTACCAGTGAAAATAAGGTAGAATACCCTAAATACTATCTGGAGAGGTGGCAAAAGGCTTTGCTTGACAGCAAATGTAGATTTGGACTAATGGCTTTACTCTGGATTTGTACCAGTGTAATGGGATGAGAATGAAGCCTATGATCTCTGTCTGAAAGTATTGTTAAATCCACAAATACCACAGTGCATAGAGTCATCAGTGTATTGGCCCATTTACACTTTCCTTGGGACAAACACCTACCCTTTCTTGTGGCCCTAGAAAGGAAGTGTAAAAAACACCATAGACCCAATTCCATACAGCTTAACTGGGTAAAAATCTTACATTTGGGAGACAGAGCTTTGCCTCAAGGAGGAGTTCAAGGTCTTAGTCAAGTACAGACATGTTGTGGTACGGTGCTTTGGAAAATGTCGGCTGTAATCAGGCTAGGTTTCCTTTTAAGGAAATGCACAGTAGAGGGGAGCTGAATGGTACTTGTTAAGAAGAACATCTGCTTATGAAGAGATAGATATGCTGAAACATTTACTGATGTTTTGCTTCCTTCCCTCGTGTCACCTGAAATCTATCATCACAATGTGGTGTCACAGCACGCTCCTGGGTTGCAAATCTAGGGAAGCAGCGCAGTGATGCACATCCTTCGGAAGATGATAAGTGATGTGTCAGGCTAACATATAAACATGGGCACTGACTCAGATGTGTTACCTATAAATCTGCTCATCAGCAGCCGAAGAACCATATGTGCTTTCTCTTTCTTAAACATAAAAACATTAATTACATTATATTGTTCTGCAGCAATGGGCGACTCATTGCCTGAGACTTGCCAAAGCCTTAATTTTAACCATAAATCTGGAGGGCCCGAGATGGTGATTCCAGCTGCTTTGAACAGATGAAGATAAAGTTGAAGTCAGCCTGTATCACAGCTGAATAGCTGCTGGCAGGAAAGGATTGCTGCAGACTGACCATAGCCAGCACAGGCTAGATCAGAATCTCAACTTCCTCCCACTCCCTTCCACTCTTTTGCAGTGGGAAATATTGAACCGGCAACCCTTGCTCTGCTCTCCATGGATCAATTTACAGGCTGAGCAGAGCTGAACAGGATAGCTGGGAAGTGGGGGTATTGCTGTCCTATGCAGCTGCATACGGGCTGGGACAGTCTAGCCCTCAATCAGTGACCAAGTGGAGTTTGGAAGAATATTAATTACTAATAACACCACACGCTTCTGAATCTACTTCACACTAGTGTTTAAAGGCCCAATGGCTCAGTACCCTAATTGTGCTAGGCACAGGGCTGGTTCTTCCATAGAGGCAACCCAGGCAGTCAGCTAGGATGCCAACAATTAGGAGGTGCCAAGGACTCAGCTGGGGCTGCTCCGCTCCCCGCCTGCGGCACCACTTCTCAGCAGTGGCCAGAACCCCGCCTGCAGCTGGACCCCAGCGGCAGTGCTGCTCCCCACCCACCACCAGATCCTGGCAGCGGCACTGTTCCACCAGCGGCTGCGGCTGCCAAAATCCCTGCTGGACCAGGGTGGCATAAAACCTTGGTCTGGCCCTGGCTAGGCACTGTATAGGCAGAAAATAAGACAACGATCACTTCTCCAAAGAGCTTTGAACTGGAAAAAAACGGCTGATTTGGGGGTATGAGACACAAAGAACTGAGGCAATTGTGGATTAACACGCCTGCCTCTTCCTGCAGATGTCCTTCTCAGACAAGTGCGGTGGTATGTTCTTGGCGCTCTGCTGGACCAGACTGTAATCCTGATCAGTGGATGGGCAGAACATCTCCCACTGACAGAATCCTGCTGCAGTGACCCACCCCAACTTGCCCATGTTATTCCACAAGCCAAAGAGCAACTGCAGATTTTTTCTCTTTCCTACACCAAACAATTCCACTCTGCCTGGCCTTGGGCTTGGAGTTCTGGGCCTGCCAGTCTCTATCTAATACTATTAAATGAAGGTTTAGGATAACCTAGAGCAGGGTTTCCCAACCAGTGTGCCATGGCACACAGGTGTGCCCTCAGGCTTTAGCAGGTGTGCCCTGGAAATTTTTGAAAAACTACTCAGAGTTCTGGATTGGCTCAGGAATATTCATGAGTTCATTCAGACATTGTACGGTGGTGTGCTTCAAAATAATCAGAGGTATCAAGGTGTGCCACGGCAGAAACTAGGCTGGAAGCCACTGACCTAGAGGAAACTTAAGACTCATTTGGTTACCAGACCTCAAAAACCTCATTGCCACTCTTTCCTTCCCTCTCCTCATCCCAGTTTAGGGAGAGAGAAGAAGAAATGATAATTTCTCCCTATTTTAAAAGAATACACACTTTTTGTTCTAATCCATTCACTATACACCTTTTTCTTCTCCTCAAAAGATAAAGACTTTAATTTGTCCTTCTAGAGAAACTGGCACCATAGTTGTAGAAGAATAAGCTATTCCTCTATAGCTAACCACACTATTTCTAACTAAGTCACTTTTCATCCAGGATAAAGTGTCCAGGCAGGGAATTAGACCAGAAGAGTGACACAGGAGTGTAGTTTATTCCCCTATTGCTGTGCCAGTCTATTTCCCATGTTGGTTAGCCCCAAGTTGGGCTTCTTCATCAGCCCAGAGAAGGAGGGTGACCATCACACTCAGGTCTGAGGCCCTTGCCTCAAAGCATCATTTATTGTTTGAAAACAACAACAGAGACTGGGAACAGCAAACCTACATCTCACTGATAAACACAGCTCTAGTCCAAATAAGCTCTCTCACACTGTCCCCACCAGGGATCGAAGGCCTCTCTCTCTCTTCCCTTCTTGACCACTTTCCTCTTCCTTTTCTATATGCCAGCTAAGTATCCTTTCACCATTTCCAGGCTGCTGTTTCATTTTGCCATAGATGGTTTAAATAGCTCAAAAACATTTAGTTCAGTTGTGCTTGGAGTGTTTAGAAGCCCTGAGCCTGACAGAAAGTCCCCAAAGGGATGGCTGTGCATGGAAAACGCTTTCTCTCCATCTCTTGGCTGAATTACCACAGCTGTCTTCCCAGTGCATTAGCCTAATGATAATGAGGAGTATAGAACAGCAAGAGATAGGGCACAACCTGATATGAATCAACTGGTGAATCTTCTCGGGGAGGGCAGAGGTCGCGACTGGTGTGATGAGCATTTGTGGTTGTTTCCTCTGTCAGATCAACACCAGAGGTGCGCTTCACAAAGCACAACACTGGATATTCACTGTGCAGTAGACAATAAAATTTCATTTCATGCATCGTTAAGAAACCACATTGATTCCAACAAGTCACTGCACCACATCCTCCACTTGCATTAAGGCACAAAATCTCTTTGGCTTATTGTTACTGCATGGTTTAAAAACATGGGTGCATAAGGCAACAGCCTTTTCTGGCTTAGCTGCTCTTGGGGCTCAGGATATCAGCCCCCTGTAATGTGAGTCTTCTCATAGGATAGTAGGGACTATGATGAGGGATTTCATTTCCCTGTAACAAATACAGCTCAGCCTTTGTTATTTAGTGCACTCTCACTGTCAGGTGGTGTAATATTTCAGTGAGGTCTCATCTTCCCAGGCAGTGCTGTAGGCTATAAATCTGGAAAAAAGCTCAGTCCAAATCATAATGAAAAGAGAGAATTCACAAGAGGAAAAATTGGCCTGAGTAACTATTTTTGGTTTTTACCCTTACAGGCTCAGCTGGTTCTGAAGCATTTGGTCTGGGACAGGATATTATTGATACTTTCTCCAATGCTTCGGTCTCTAGTGTAACTCACTGAATACCAGGTATTGTCAATGCTGAATGTTAAATTGAGAGCAAAAGCAAGAAAAATAATATTGGAGCTTGCCCAAAGCAACAGCATTTGTAACCAAACTGACACTGCAAACACCACAGAGTTCAAGAGAGTTCAGAGCTTGGGTCCAGTTCACCCTACTCCAAAGTTGGGATTTTGGATCTGGACTGAGGTCAGGGACACTATTAAAATTCACAGTGTTAGGTCTGAGGTTAAGTTCACAGCTAGACAACACTGCACGACACTTCTGGCTGTGAAGAGAAAGGACTCAGCTGCAAGAAATACCTGTGGAACACCCACCCACCTCTTCCCCCCATTCACAGTTAGAACTAGGATACCCAGTGTCACCATACTGGCCTCCCCAGTTCCTGGTCTACAGTGAGCAGTCATGGAAGGAATGGTTAAACCCATTATAAACTCTAGTGCAGTGAACTTCATTCGGGAGGATTGGGTTGTAGTGGGCCCAGTTTTGAATTCTATTTTTGGCTCCACCACTGATTCCCTGCTGTGGCCTTCGGCATGTCACATAACTTCCTGGGCTTGGTTTCCCCAGAATCGTAAGTACTCACCTACTGCTACACTATGAAGATGAAGAGTGCTATACTATGTGCCCTGATATATCACATAATCCATATTAGGGGTAGTAGCTATCAATGTTTCTTAGCTACGTTCCTTGTAAAATGAGCCATGGCAGGGAGATGAAAGGAGGGAGGGAGAAAAATTGCTCTTCTTAACTGCCAATAATAGGACAAGAAGCAATGGGCTTAAATGACTGCAAGGGAGGTTAAAGTTGGACATTAGGAAAAAATTCTTAACTGTCAGGGTGATTAACCACTGGAATAAGTTTCTTAGGTGGGTTGTGGAATTTCCATCAATGGAAGATTTTAAGAGCAGGTTAGACAAATGCCGGTCAGGGCTGGTTTAAGAGGGTGCTTCGTCCTGCCATGACTGCAGAGGACTGCACTATGACCTCTCATGGTTCCTTACAGTTTCTATGATTCTGTGATCTTTACTGATGGCTTCTAATGGCACCCAACTTCCTAACTGGAGTGGAGACTATTCTATTCACACCTCCATGGTAATAGAGCACCTTCTGGTAGTGAATTAAGCAATGTAGCCAATGCTGGTTACATGTTTGTTCTTTCATCCTCTCCACTTCAGGAGAAGGGTGGGCAAGGCAAGAGTTCTGTTTTCAGATTTGTTTCTTTTGGCTGATTAGCCCCCATCAGCTGCAGCTGAGAAAGAGTTGGAACTTAATTTGCTGACCCTTATAAAAGGGCAGCAGGAAATGGAGATGGGACTGCAGCACACTCAAGAAAGCTGCGGGGCCAGGGACGGTGCTTCCAATGGACTGCTACCAGAGGTACTTCAGAGAGAACTTGCTTTGTAAGCCAAACAGAGAGAAGGGAGACAGTATGGAATCTCATATTGCTGAGGCTGAAGTAAAAACCAAGAAATTTTGGTTGCCTGTTACTGGCAATGAGGGACAGACTTGGGGGAAGGACTCTTCGGCCTGCAAAGACTCTTAAGGGAAAGCCCCCAAGTTCTTCCACTTGTTATTAAGAAGGCTTAAAGTAAAACAACTAATTCATCTGGAAACTGCTTCCATGGATTCCTTGATAGAGTTTAGATAGAGCTAAGTTCAAGAATTGGAAAGTTGAGAGCGAGCTCAGGTAGAACCAGGGACTGAGCTAACTCAGCAAGACCCAAACCTGGTTTGGTAGAAGATAGGCCTCAGTCCCCCTACGTTACACTTATCCAACCAAATGTTTCTAAAGATTCTGAGACCTTTGTGTTTGCCTGTTGTACCACATGCAATCCTGCATGCATTAGGCAGGACCCATAAACAGAATAACACCTCTTTCAGAGCCCACTTTCTATAAATAGTAAGAAAATCTCATGCCTGTATTAGTTAGATAAGTAAAAATTCATTCAAATGACATTGGAGGGGACTGGCTAAAGGCACTCTGTGATCATTCTATTTACAATATGTGGTACAAGTTTAAACAGTAAATAAAAATGATGACTTCTTTACATTGCTGTGAAGAGCAGAAGTGGACAGGATAGCTTTCTTTTGGCATGCTTTCACATTGCCTGGGAGCCACTCATGTTGGCCACCATTTGTCCAGTACATCTACTTTGCTTTTCTCTGAGACTGGTGTCATCATGGCAAAATAACAAAGAATTCAGCTGAAGAAGAAAGGAAAGGAAAAGGAATATGAAAAATCTCCATTGCTAATCCAAGTAATCCTGAAGAAACTCCATTTCTTGAACCTCTGTGCTTGCAGAGTGGGTGGTGGGAGAATTTGCAGGAACAGTGTTACACCTGAGCTTGTCTTGTCACCAGCTCAGCTCTGCTAGACAAGTCAGGAGGACATTTCTGACATCTAGCCTATGGGAGAGGATGCCTTTTGAAAGATGGGAAAACCCTGCCAATGACCCATGGCCAATTACAAGGCACAGTCAAGCTATGTCTTAAAATGATATATAATGCAAATTCAAACATATACCATCTATGGCACCTACAGTATGGCACCAGCATCACCAAACTACACCACAGGGCCATGTTACAATCTAAATTTATCAGTGACTCTGTCCGCCAACCTGATCTCCATCCAATTGGACCCCTGCTCAGATGCCAAACTGCTCATCAGCTTCAAGCAGACACTGTTTAAAAAGGAAAACAAAAACTCAAAAGGAAAAATATTTATTCTTCACCATGCAAAACAGAATTTATCCACCAAAATCATGTTGATGTGAAGTGCAGGTCAGACAACAGAGAGGCTTGTAAGAGGGACAGGTTTAGTGTAGGCTTCTGACCTAGAGAAGCTCACTACTGACAGTGAGGAAAAGGTTCCCATTTCATGCCTGTTCCATCTGAATAGCAAATATATGCAAGATTAGAGACAACTGAAGTGTGCTTTTGGTGCTGGACACCAGTTCGCTAGGAACTGATCTGAGACCAGCAAATCTTTTCACAGAGGGCACCAAACCATAATAGATAGCTCCTGGCTTGGATTCAGACTGATACCATCCATCTGAAAAGAGGTATGACATTCAAGAAGGATGGTTTGGTGGGTATGGGAACTGGATTATTCATGCAATTTGTGTTCTATTCCCAATGTAGTTGCTAATTTGCTATGTAGCTTGGACATGCCAGTCACTTCACCTTTAGTGGCTCTGTAAATGAGGATGATGGCAGTAAATTACTTATCTCACAGCTGAGTTTTGAGGACTGGTCAGCAAAATTCAGACAAAACATTTTGTCAGAATGTGCCAATTCACTGAAATGAAAGTTTGGTTTGGTTTTGACAAAGTTTTGATAGAACCATTCTTGCTGGGACAAGTTCCACTTGAAACCTGACTGGTTTCCTGCCAGCTTGCCTGCCCTCTTCCCCAACAGTCTGTCTGGCAGGCTGACAGGGATCTCAGAGCCTGGAAGCCCTGGTTCCCAGTTCTTCAGCTGTCCAAGCTTCCATAGCTCCCTGGGGTAGCTCACCAGGCTGACTGCTTCAGAGTTGGGAACCTCAAGGCTTTCAGAGTTCATGACTCTGCATAATCCACCAGACAGATGGCCTCAAATACAAGGCTGCATATGCTTTTGTAGCAAATGCTGGAATTCTTATTTTTTGATCCAAATAGGAATGAAACCAATTTTTGAAATACAGAATTAGCTTTCCCTGCACAACTCTACTTGTGAGGTTTAATTAATTCAGGTTTCTAAAGACTTTGAGATGCTTCATTGGAAAGCAGAACAGAACTGCTTCCACACTGTGAGAGGTCATTGCACATTGGTTCTGTTTAGGGCTTCCAAACCCTGAGAAGTGTTGTTACCTCCCAACGCCTGCAGAGCCCTTGTGGAGCACATAAACAGAAAAAGTACTCAGCTTGAAAACCATTAAAGGTGTTTCACTGCTTATAAATGTTGAGTGTCTTTAAAATAATTAGAACATGGTCAACTAAAGAGAATAACTTCTCCTCTCTAGTCACAGTTGCATTCAAACTGCAAAACTTCCCCAAGGCTGTCAATAGGCAAGGAGCTCATTGTACACCTCCCACAGAGCCATTAGGTAGCCCCTGCCATGTTCAGAGATACCATGCAATTATCTCCTTATGGCATCTCTCAACTGGAGGCACACTAACAAATGGAAAGCAGGTTAACTGCAGGTTCCCAAGCACTTGCCCACCATCAATAGAGAGAGCAACTGCATACAGTGCCTGGTCTGAAGTTTGGATTGCAATTTGCTTATTGGGTTGTAAGAAGACTAAACGCTTACATGGCACTTTTCATCTGGGGTACTCAAAGCACCTTATATGGTGGGTAAATCATTATTAGCTAGAAGAGGGATTTTCCACCTGCCTAGAATGGGGTGACAAATTCTCCCGTATGAGATTGATCCTGCATGGTGCTGAGCACTCTGGTCCCAGTCCAACAAAGCACTAAACATGGGTCTATCTCTAAACATGTGAGTAGCCCCACTGGGGCAGTCCCATGCAGAATAGAGCCCTTTGACCCAGATCCTCAAAGGTATTTAGGTTCCTAATGCCCATTGATTTCAGTGTAAACACCAGGGCTATCTGCATACCCACAGTATGAATAAGTCAGCTCGTCCTATGCTCTTTTCCAGTGCCATTTGCAAGAAGCTAGAGGTAATTGTTAGTGGATGTTATCTCAGAAGGATAACAAGAACTGGCACAACCAGGGTGCTGACAGGATATCCGCAACAGTGTTGAACTAGCATCAGGCAGGATTCAGTTCTGTCAGTTCTCAGAACAGTCCTCTCTGCTGTGGTAGCCATTTAAAAAGATTACTTACTCCTGCACAGACTCATCTTCTAGTGACATGAAAAAACCAGTCACTATCCCCTGCACATCTGGACCCTCCCCACTGCTAGGCTGTTGGGATAAGAGATTGTATCAGGTTAAATCTCCTCGCTGTAACAAGAGTCTTCTGTCTTTGCTTCCTCTTCTCCTTGTCTCTTTTGGCTCTTCTCTTGACAGATTTCTGCCTTGAAAAGCTCCATCCATTTTCCTCTTTGTGCTGTTTCTAACCTCTCCCAGTCAGCTCTGCCCCTCTCTGACTGCCCTCTTCCCTTTCAGTGTCCTGCTTCTATAGCACCCACCAAACCTCTTCTCAGACCAGGAAGCCAGATGGGGGCTTCATTTCCATGCCATGGAGAACAGAGGATTAATGCTGTCAGAAAATTTGTTCCTCACATGGACAGGGCTAGGGGTCCCTTAGAACCTGGTTCTGAAATGGGCACAATCACAGAGAATGTCAGATGTGGCTTTTACACAGTGTTTTAGTTTGGTGACCATTATTTATCTTGCAATATATGCATGTGACCTAAACTGGACTCCATGTGAGCACTATTCGAGAATTTCATAGAATTTTGTATAGAATTTCACGGAATCATAGAAAGTGGAAGAGACCATGAGAGGTCGTCAAGTCCAGTCTCCTGCACTCACAGCAGGACTAAGTATCCTCTTAAACCATCCCTGAAAGGTGCTTGTCTAACTTGCTCTTAAACACTTCCAATGATGGAGATTCCACAACCCGCCTAGGCAAATTATTTCAGTGATTAATCACCCTGACAGTTAAGAATTTTTTCCTAATGTCCAACCTTAACCTCCCTTGCAATCATTTAAGCCCATTGCTTCATGTCCTATCGTTGGCAGTTAAGAAGAATAGTTTTTCTCTCTCTTCCTCATGACAACCTCTTACTGTTATGTCCCCCTCAGTCTTCTTTTATCTAGACTAACAGGCCCAGCTCTTTCAATCTTCCCTCGCAAGTCAAGTGTTCCAGACCTCTAATCATTGATGTTGCTCTTCTCTGGACTATCTCCAATTTGTCCACATCTTTCCTGAAACTATTATTGTCTACAAGTGCCTGGAAACATACCTGTTGCACTATATTTACATAGGTATTTAATGAATTAGTCTGACCTCTAGATCCAGAGCTGGGCTGGTTGGAAGGCCGCTTGAATTTGTCATTCTTTGGGAACCTGGTAAGGCCTGTCTCTCTGCCTTCTCCAATGTACCTAAATGTTCTGACTCTATACGGCAGCAACTGTCATCAGCTGCCAGTGAGGTCATGCACTACAAGGAGCCAATCAGCAGCATACAAGGTCAGACCCTAAAACAGCAGCTGCCTTCTATTTCTCTCTCTCACACTCACACAAAGATAAATCAATGCATACTTAAGTCAAATATGGACAAATAGAACCCAGGGCAATATACACTATAAAAATGCCTTTCAGTTTTCTGTGAACATAAGGTAATTATAACTGTGTACCAACACCACAGACAAAGTGTTTCCTAAATCATAATTTAAAAGGCTGTCAAATTGCTTATCCAATGCTATACTGCATTGCCACCCACAGGTTTCTTCAATGGAGGTCTTGCATTGTACAGCATCCAACTTTAAAAAAAAAAAAGACAATTGCTTACTCTATGCATCAGGAACACACTTGGCAATTTTCAGGCTAAATGAGGTGAGGAATATTATAACTGCCAGACTGATATATACAATGGGTGCATGTTGAAGACACTCAACATGTGTGGAAGCCCATGAGATGAACTGCATTTCCATGTGACCCATTTTATTTAGTATACACTATCTACTACTTCATATGCCTTCTGCCCACTAATCTCTCTCCACAAGATTCCTTCTAACTATCCAGCAGTGTGAGAGGATTCACACAGCTGTCACTCTCTCCAGATGTGGATTTCCCCCCTTTTCTCTCCGATGAAAATGAGACGTTACTGAGGCCACAGGTGGACACGATTCAGTCCAGAGCCAATAAAATTTTTATATGAAAAAAATGAATATAAAAGAAGCATCGTGCAACCTTTCAGGGCTGGAAATGTACTAGGGGATGGGGAAGTCCCAACTTTCCAGAATTCATTTTTAGCCAAGAAAAGGCCTGAGATATATAACTTCAAGTGGTGACATTTTTAGCTTTAGCAAAACTGCTCAGAGTTAATTTTAGAGGCTTTTGTGTCTTCCTCTGAGCCCTACTCAATTGGATACCTTAATTAAGGCATCTGATGGAAGGACAGGAAAACAGACCTAGGAAATTCTTCTATCAAAAACTTTGTTACAAGCTAGAAAGATGTCAACACACAGCTAACACCTACCAAATATTTTAAAACTACCCTGTAATAAACATATTAAACCAAGCACCCCAAACTATCTAACAAAGACTAGAACTGCACAACCAAGGCATCCCTTCAGCTCCTACTGCTGTAACTCACTACCACCCGAATCTGTTTTTACCACATAATCAATGTTACATTTGTTTGGTTATTTAATTAAACCAAAATGTTGACTGCATCACTGAATCTCTCTCACATTTGTGAGATACACATATTTCTGGTACTGCTTCTAGGGCTCTTCTCCTACCTCTTCAATTCCAGCAGATTCTGTTCCTCTTCCCTAGACCTTCCAGAAGGGCTAAGGATGTTGCCTCAAAGTCTCTCTGTTGTCCTCCTTTTGGTGTTGGCTTCTAATAGCCCTGAATCATGGTTCTGGGAGGCTAGAAATGGGCACTGCAGTTGGTTGGTCTTGCTTTTCTCTCCTGTGTTGATTGTTTCTGTCTGGGTGAACCAAAGACAAGTGGGATCATTATTATTTAGTCATGTTTGAGTAGTTTAGTAGCAATCAAATTCATGAAGGAGTTTCTTACTCAGGGCAGGTCTACACTAGCTACACTGGTACAGCTACACTGCTGTAGTATGTGTGATGAAGATGCCTCTGCTGATAGGAGAGCGCTTTCCCATCAGCATAATCACTCCACCTCTGTGAGAGTGCCAGCGTGGACAGTGTTTAGGTTCTTCCATCTGTATTGCTACACTTGTTCATATAAACAAACCACAGTTTCACTCAAGCCACTCAGAAAAGCAAAAGCCTGAAATGGTGAAAAGTAGCATGGTTTGCCTGTTGCTGCCATTAAACAGTTAAAAGAAATGAGCGGAAAGGTGTTCCTTAAAAATAACACTATCAATAATGTTCTGAGCTGGGTGAAACACAGCTTTCAATTAATATAAACACCAGGCTGAGTTCATCAGAAGCTCCCCTACCCCACACATCCAAGACAGAAGGGGGCTGTGAACCTACTCAAGAGTCAGGACTGAGTGAGTGGAAGGTTGTTTTGCTAATTATTGTGGGGTAGGTATGGGGAAGCAAGGCACACAAACTAAAATCAGAGATAGGCAGAGGCAAAAAGCTAGAAAACCAGACATAGCCAGTGAGCACAGTGGGACCCTGGAGAAAGTGAGAAAGCACTTTTTGGTTTGTTGCTTAAAGAGGTTTGGGGAATCTCTACAGTCTTCCAATTAACCAAAGAAATGCCAAACACCAACTTCTGCTAACTGGTACATCTCCAAGGCCCTTAAACTTCCACTGGACACTTGGGTCAAAAGAGGGCAGCAACACCACCACTCAGGTATATTTGATAGGGATTTAAAACCTACAACCTAACTGTCAGGTGTGCTCAGCCCCTACAGCATCTCTAGAGGTACTGCAGGTGCTCAGACCCTCTGGAAAAACAGACCAGCAGGTTATAGTTTGAGATTCAAGAAATCAGGTCAGGAGAACTCATCACCGGTTTAAGAACAAATGTACAATGGTATCAGAGCTTGAGATTCTGTCTTGCTTCCAGTCAATTATTTTCAACAGGCCTGCAAAGGAATAGTGTCTCACTTCAGAAGAGTGGCACAGTCAGCCAGATTCTCAGTTAATGTACAGTGGTGTAGCTCCACCAAAGTCAGTGAAATTATACTGGGTTATCACAGCTGCAGATCTGTTCTGATGACTACTGCTTGCTCCAGCCCTGGTCCAGCAAAGCACTGTAGTTTGTGTTTAACTTTAATCACGTGAGTATCCTAATTTGGGCTATTTATGTATTTAAAGCTAAGCTTGTGCTTAAGTGTTTTCTGGGACAGGACCCAAATGCATGACAGTTCTGATAAAACAAGTTGTGTATGTAATGCCTGAACCTCTTACCTAGAGAAGATGGCTTACAAAATCCAGGAATGGCAAGAAACTGATGTACCACAGATTGCTACACAAAATCAAGCACTGTTCCTATAAATATGGGAGCAGACATTGACCAGAGACGAAGAGCTCTTTCTGCACATACATGACAATTTCACATAACTCAGCTATTGGTTATGATAGATGTTTCCTGATGCGCAATTTTTCAAGGTTTTCTTCCCCTGGACTGTCATTCTCAGCCTCTTCCTTCCTCACATGTAGGCCAATTACTAAGATATCTTAGAAGTTTCCTGTCACAACTCAAGCAGCTTTGGGAAACGAGTATCAGCTTAAAAAAAGAATAGCTGGAGGAAACAAAGAGCTACAGGGATATAGCAGGTGGGTGGGTGGGGAAGGTAGCAGGAGGGGACAGAAAGAGAATGAGTCCTCTGTTTCCACAGCAGTTGCTGCAATAGATTAAATGAAACCCTCTCCCTCATCAGCAAGGAGTCTGACAGGTCTATCATGGGAGGGTTCATCTGCTTCTGTAATAGTAGTTATCTGAACCAGAGATCAATACAGTTTCTAAGGGAGACTTGCAATTTATTGGGAAATAAGAGAAGCACCGGTAAAAGTTTCTGGTCCCCTTCTGCTCTAACCAAGCTGAGGAGAAGTCCTGACACATTTACTTGCCCGGGTTCAGATTTAGTGGTTCAGAGCAGTACGACTACAGAGCAAAACACTCTATGCTGGGCAAGAAAGGCTGCTTTCCTCTGGAAGGGAATGTGGAGAGAATGCTATATTGACTGGAGCTACCAAATTTGGATCTGGCTATGGGGTTTGAACCCTTTTATGTTCACGGGGGGGGGGGGGGGGAATCAGATGCAGAGCACAGCAGTTCTGGTTCAGCCCATTATACAAGAAGCTATGGAACTGAGAACTGGCTTTGAATTATTAATCCACCCTTTGTTTAGGGTGTTTGGATCTATGATTTGGGTTCATCTTTTCTGTAAATTGGTTTTACTCTTTTTTTTTTAAATGTTCTTTCTACTCAAAAGACAATCAGCCCTGGAGCTCAGCAGTGTGATATATAATTGCACTAGCCTTATAACTAAAAGATAAAAGTTGGGTACAAGCCATGAGTGAAACAATTTTGGTGGCTTATGGACAGAAGAGTCTGAACTATCAAGTTTAGGTCTAGCACTGGATTTTCCCAAAGCATGAGGGTGACTGTTTCATTCCATTTCAGAGACCAGGGACCTCTGCAAAGCTAGCATGTACCTTCTGATTTAGAACTGGGGTTTCTGCTTGGGCCAATGCTGATCTTTAGCCTCAACTCCATCTCTAGCAAACATTTATCCCTTCTCCAATCTAAAAGATCTGTTTCAATCTGATAACTTGGCAATTTTAGGCAAGTCCCATTACCCACAGAAAGCGAAGCATGTTTTAGGTGGTTTTTCAGATGCATGCATGCTACTATACACAATGCACTACAGTGTTCTGCTGCGGGAAAAGGAGTCCAAGAAAGTTGGTTATATTTTAAAGAAACCCTGCTAAGGGCACAGGAAGTTGCCATTCCAGTTAGAAGAAAGAATAAATATGTGAGGCAGCCAGAATGGCTTAGCAGAGAACTCTGCTCTGAGCTTAAACATAAAAAGGAAGCTTACAGGAAGAGGAAGCTTGGTCAGATGACCAAGGAGGCATATAAAGATATTGCTCGGGACTGCAGGGATAAAATCAGAAAGGCCAAAGGACAAATGGAGCTGCGGCTAGCAAGGGATGTAAAAGATAACAAGAAGGGGTTCTACAAGTATGTTAATAACAAGAAGAGGATCAGGGATGGTGTAGGTCCCTTGCTGAATGGGGCAGGCATCCTCGTGACAGAGGATGAAGAAAAAGCTGAAGTGCTCAATGCTTTTTTTGCTTCAGTTTTCACAGGTAGGGTCAGCTCCCAGCCCACTACCATGGGTATGACAGATTGGAGAGAAGAAGAGAGGCCCTTGGTGACAGAAGGTCAGGTTAGGGACTGCTTAAAGAAGCTGGATGTGCACAAGTCCATGGGGCCGGACGAACTGCATCCAAGGGTGCTGAGGGAATTGGCCGATGAGATAGCAGCACCGCTGGCCGTTATTTTTCAAAACTCATGGAGAACAGGGGAGGTGCCAGAGGACTGGAAAAAAGCAAATGTAGTGCCTATTTTCAAGAAAGGGAAAAAGGAGGATCCAGGGAACTACAGACCTGTCAGCCTCACCTCAATCCCTGGCAAAATTATGGAGCAGATTCTCAAAGAATCCATCCTCAAACACTTAGAGGAAAATGAAGTGATCAGGAACAGTCAGCATGGATTTACCAAGGGTAAATCATGCCTGACCAATCTCATTTCCTTCTATGATCAGATGACTGGTTTTCTAGATGCAGGAAGAACCGTTGATGTGATATACCTTGATTTTAGCAAGGCTTTTGATACAGTTTCCCACAGCATTCTCATTGGCAAATTAAGGAAGTATGGGTTGGATAGGTGGACTGTAAGGTGGATAGAAAACTGGCTAGATCAACGGTTTCAGCGTGTAGGAATCAATGGTTCCACGTCTAGCTGGCAGCCGGTCACAAGCGGTGTGCCCCAGGGGTTGGTCCTGGGGCCGGTTCTGTTCAACATTTTCATCAATGATCTTGATGATGGAATAGACTGTACTCTCAGTAAGTTTGCGGATGACACCAAGCTGGGGGGAACAGTAGACACATTGGAGGGCAAGGACAGGATTCAGGGAGACCTAGATAAATTGGAACAGTGGGCCAATAAAAATCTTATGAAGTTCAATAAGGACAAGTGTAAAGTCCTGCATGTGGGATGGAAAAACCCCATGCACTGCTACAGGCTGGGAAACATTCAGCTGAGTAGCAGCAGTGTAGAAAAGGACCTGGGGGTCATGGTGGATGGGAAGCTAGATATGAGTCAGCAGTGTGCTCTTACTGCCAAAAAGGCCAATGGCATACTGGGCTGCATCAAAAGAAGTATTACCAGCAGATCAAGGATGTATGTGATCATTCCCCTCTATTCTGCACTGGTGAGGCCACATCTGGAATATTGTGTTCAGTTTTGGGCTCCCCACTACAAAAAGGACAGGGACCTACTGGAGAGAGTTCAGAGGAGGGCAACCAAAATGATTAAAGGGCTGGAGCACAAGCCCTATGAGGAAAGACTGAAAGCATTAGGCTTATTTAGTCTGCAGAAGAGAAGATTGAGGGGGGATTTGATAGCAACCTTCAACTACTTGAAGGGGTGCTCCAAGGAAGATGGAGCTCAACTATTCTTGGTAGTAAAGGAGGACAGGACGAGGAGCAATGGTCTCAAGTTGCGGTTAGGGAGGTCGAGGCTGGATATTAGAAAAAACTTTTTTACTAGGCGAGTGGTGAAACATTGGAATGAGCTGCCAAGGGAGGTGGTGGAGTCTCCATCTTTGGAGGTGTTTAAGGCCCGGCTGGATAAAACCACGACTGGGATGGTTTAGTGGGAGTGGTCCTGCCTCTCGCAGGGGGTTGGACTAGATGACCTATGAGGTCCCTTCCAACCCTAGGATTCTATGATTCTATGATTCTAAGCCAGGGATCTCAAACTCAAATCACCACAAGAGCCGCATGAGGACTAGTACATTAGCCCGAAGGCCACACCACTGAAACCTTTTCATACAACAATATTGCAAATATTGGTAATGATAGTGTTGTGGGCCACAGGAAATAGCTTTAGGGGCTATATGTGGTCCATGGGCTGTGTGTTTGAGACGCCTGCTCTAAGAACTGATGATTCTAGTTGGACTCGGACTGCCTAATGTAAATCACCATCATCTCAGTAGCTCACAGCTTTTGATCCCATCTCTATTTCAGTTCACATTAGAAGGGATGAGTGCTCTCAGATCAATGGGAGTAAAGGTATTGGCAGCATAAAAGCACTGGTGCCCTTCTAGAGTAATGTGACTCCTCCCTTACACAACAACATAGCAGTTACCAAAAGCATTACACTTATGATCCATCACAAGAGGCATGGAATTACCCTCTTGCTAGCTAATGGTTGGGTAGCAAAATACTACCATGTGGTATATCACTATATATAAGTAGGAACCCACAATCTTCTACCTGCAATATCCATACATAAAAGAACTATACAGCCATCTCCTGAGAGCCTGTCTGTCCATCCACGTTTACTTTGTGGTACCATTTTTGCATATGCTGCAGTATTTTGCTCCTTAGAGGGAGCTCATGAATAACAAATGAAGATTTATGATTGTGGATTATGAAATAATATTAACCTGACTATTACCTTTAATCCTCCTTTTTCAACAGTGTATTGATCTGCTGGGAATTGCAATTATTTAGTGCTTGATATCAAGACTATCTCCTCCTTTTGTCTTCCCTCCTATCAAGTAGGGAACTGAATGTAGAAAAGTGAAGAACGTAGAACAAATATGTTTTGAGGTCTGTGGAAGGGTCAGCTCACAGCTCGGTGTGGCATTGCAGGCTCTCCTCTTCTAGAGCCCCCTATCAATGGTCACGTTGGTCCTGTGGTAGTTTGCCTCTTCTTGAGGCTCAGCCCTCTGGCTGAGTCACACTTTATCCCCGCATCCTCTGAAATAACAAAGTCCTCTAAAACCAAGTTCCAAAGGGGCAGCCGGGTTAGTCTAGTTCAGCAAAAGCAGCAAGGAGCCCTATGACACTTAAATTTATTAGTCTTTAAGTGCCACAGGACTCTTTTCTTCTTTTACTAAAACCAAATGCTGATCCTACCCTTTAGTCTGCCATCCTCAATTCTGTGCCCAGAAGTTCTTCCAGAGTTTCCGGTATAACTCTGTCTGAGGGGCTTTATGCCACCGTACCAGTGGCTGCTATGGAAACCCAATCCTCTACACTGGGTTCCAGTCCAGGGACCCAGGGCAGGCAGTCAAGAGTCATTTCACCAGACATCTTGATGCCACCTCCCTGGACTTCTTCCAGCCAAGTTTTTTTTGGGGGTGTTCCTCTCCTCACCATGCAACAGCCTTCCTTTTTCTGCTATGTCCCTTTACTATTTAATATCCAGAGAGAATGACTGGACAGCTCAACCCACTTCTGCTGCAATCTTTCTCTGTAGCATTACCCAGCCCCTCTGCAGCTGGGTTTTATCATTTATGAAGCCTGGCTCAAGCCCCGGGTCCAACCAGGTGGGTTAATTGGCCTGTGAGAGATAGGCATCCAATCACAAGGGTATTCTTACATTTCCAAGCCTCCAACATCTGAATAATCTGTATATTTAGGAGGGAGCAAATTCTCAAAATCTGAACATTGCCTACCCTTTTTTGTTGAGGTTATGAACCTCTTGCCAAACATCTATTCCCCCCCACATCCCCAGCAGAAATGGGTGACCATTTAAATCCTCCCAAGGATCTATATTCATTTTAAGAACCAAACCTTACCTGAAGATGAAAAATGAACAAATACATTTCCCTTTCCCAGTTTCTGACCATAATGAGAATAAGAAGTCTGTGTGAACATAGCAACTTTCTACTAGAAATTCAAACTGTTCTGATAAGCATCCAAATATTTGGATGCCTGTTGGAATTGAACCAAATTGTCTATCCTCATCATATTGATCTATTGCTGCATCTTTTCTGGGCAAGTGCATCTGAGAACATTCTCCCAGGTGTGAAACAGGAAAATTACTGGATGGGATGTCACAGTCTGGGAGATTCTCACACTAAGATACAAAACAAATGCAGACAAAAGCAATAAAGACCCTGTTGACTTTGTATGGCTATTGCTAACCTCATCATAAACAAATTCTGTTTGTAATCCCTGCAAAGCAATAACACTGATATGAAGCCAGTTGCCAGGGCAGCACTGTTTACTGCTGATCAGAACTGGCTGGAAACGACTCCAAAATTCTAAATTTGGACAAAAAAATGGTGAGAGGTTTCACATTTTAATTCCATTTTTTAAGATGCTCTGCTCTGAATAGCTTTTCAGTACTTTTCCAAGCAACACAAACTTCTACAATGGTCATGTTCTTACTTGTGTACAGTGCTCCTCATCCCAAAATTTTATGAGAGTATATACAAGGATTCCTTCATCTGCCCCTCAAATGTAGCTGTGACCTTAAGCCTGACAGTTTCTATGGGGCTGTGCATCAGAGTGATGGCACCCTCTTCTGGCCAACTATGGTGCAGCTCCTGGGCTCATGTAGCTCAGGATGGCTGCCAGTCTATTCCTGAAAACTCTTTGTCCACTCTGAAGTCCATCAGGAGGTTGGTAAGGGAAACCAGACCCACCACTCTGACAGTGCCCTGAGACTCTTCCTCCTTCTCCAGCCTGTCCATCAGTTTGTCTAGTACAAATTATTCCTTCCATAATGTCAGTTCAGAACTCTATTTCTGATCTGATCTAAGTTATTTCCAATATTCAAAGTAAGGAAACTAGAGCACCTGGAAAAATGGACTTTTCCCATCCACAGAAAACTTAGATAAAAATGAAAAATAAAGATTAACCCAAATCTTCCATAAAAAATTGATGTATTTTTTGCAAAAGTTTGCAAAAACAAAGTATTTTGGTTAGACTATATTGCCCATGATGAACTAAGGTCTCCTGCCAGGAGAGGGGAAGAGGTGGCATCATGGTAGTCCCTGTGAATGGTGCATCATAGGAGATGTAGCTGGTTGGGGAAGAGTGGGAGAAGGACGTGGCTCAGAGGAAAGAAAGGAGATATGAGGCAACTGAACTGCAACTCTACTTTCTAAATGGAAATATTTAATTTTTTGGCTGAAATATTTTGTGTTTTTTTTCCAACACATCTGGATTTTGGATGGTGGAAAAAAAATAAGATTTTCCACATAAAGCAGACACTTTTCACAACAAACACTGTTTAGTCAAATTGCTAATTTTCAGGGAAAATACAGCTTTCACAGAAAAGTTCTGTCCAGCTTTATACATCTAAATTGGCTGAGAATGTATGTAATTTTGGGAGTAAAATGAGTGCTTCTTCCACAGTGGAATACTTCAGAGTTATAGCTTATTGAGTACTGTATTGAAAACAACCAGATACTGAGAAATTTCTGCTCTAGATAGGAGTATCAACACTATCTAAGGAAGACCGGAGGAAAAGTGTAAAGAGGGGGACAGTCTGAGTTTTTCTGGAGCATTATTGGGTCCAGTGCAGTAGTTCTCATGCACTTATAACTCATAGCAATATCATTTCTAGTGCTACCTTAAGCAATTATTTAAATTTCACTGTGAATTACTATGAAGGCTCAGAAAGTCCTGTTCTTGTAAATCTGATGCAACTAATTATGATAAACTGATAGCAATGGTGGCAAAAATCATCATTACCTCTTCAGTTAATTGTGATATGCAACATATGGCAAATATTGTCTCTTTTCTTTTAAAATCTGACTGAGGGAAAAAGAATCCAGAGATGGGAAACACAATGTGTCAATGGATTAAGAGAGAACTAACATACATGAACCAGATCATTAGCTTTGTATTTTCTGTTCCACTTTCTGGTGTCCATATTTGACTCATGAGGATGAGCTGGACTGACTCCAAAAACTAAGTGGAAATTAATTTCTCAAAGGCTGATCTGGAAGTTAAGATGCATTTCACAATCAATTGCTGCAAAGATCCCATCTATTTGCAATAAAGAAAGAAAAATAATGCTTTATGTAGCAACTCATAGTGCAAGTTATAATGAACATTGGTGCAACCTCTAAAGGAGCCTCAAGAGGGAAATGTACCCCAGAATACAGTCACAGCAGCCTGCATTGTTAAACACAACATCATTAGTTTTCAATGTATGTGGAGGAGGAGAGCATGCTATGATTTCATATGTTAAATTCACATCAAAGAGCAAAATTCTTCCTTAAAGTCAATGCCTATTAACACAGTGGAACCAAGCTGCTGGAAAGTGGTGGGTAGAACTGTTCAGAGAATGGAAATTCCTTTTCATGAAGAAATTCAATATTTACAAATTTGTTTGCATTCCAATTTGGAAGAAAACCCCAACATTTAGAAATTCTCTGCAGAAGAATTTTTTTTTCTTTTAGGCCCATCAAAATATTTTGTTTTGATTACAACTTTTTTTTGTTAAAGCTTTTTAACTTCAAAATGAAATTTCAGAATTGCCATGATTTCACAGAGGATTTCAATTTTGAACAGAACTGTATTTTCTGGTGGAAATTTGTTCCATCAAAGTTTTTCTGACCAGCTCTAGTCATGGGATTATTTGGTCAGAGACAACATAAATGCTGCTGTAGAAATAAGAAGTAATTCTTTGCAACTAACAGCTCTGTTTTTGAACACACCCTAAGTATAAATCAGTAGCTCCAAATAAATGAAGAATTATGCTTCTCAATCAAACTCTCCATAATAAGGATCAACAGGGCTGGCCAACAAAACTGTGGCACTTGAGGAAGGGGGCTCAAATGATGACCCCATACCGCCTCGCTTGGGCCAAAACTTTCAAGGGTCTCATTTCTGCCTTCTTCCTGTTCTGCTCCTCTCACGTTACTGTTCTGCTATCTACCCCGATAAAGGAGAACTAACACGTTAAAATGCCTTGTTCAAAAATTTTAAGTAACTTTCAAATGCCTGAACAACAAATGTAACTTTTCGTGTTTGCATGTAAACATTGGCATTTTTATCTGTTTGACTAATCAAAGTGGTGCTTTCCATGCCTTCTTGATTGCAAAGATTTGAACTGCTTCCTGAAGGTCCACAGTCTGGGCCAGCTCATGCTCTACTGAGATAGTTGCAAGGCCGACCAGTCTCTCCTGTGTCGTTGTGGAGCGCAGATGTGTTTTTATTAACTTCAGCTTGGAGAAGCTGCATTCTCCACTGGCAAGTGTTACAGGAAGTGCTAGAAGTATGCGTAGAGCAACAAAAGCATTTGGAAAGAGGGTGGTCATCTTATTTGTGCACATATATTCCAGAAGAGCCTTTGGAGTTGATCCTGCTGAAATGTATCTCGAAAGGCCTTTCAGTTCATCACCCAAATCATTTGCAACAATATTGGGCAAGTCATCATGTGTCAACACTGTCTCTAGTGCCCTGCATTGCTGGTGTAGGTCTTCTTCAGGAACAGTGAAGAGTTTTGGAATATCATACAACATCCCAAATGCACTACTGTGTTCCTTGAGCTGCATGAAACGTTCTTCAGCTGACTGTATTGCACAATCTAGCACTTGGTTAAAGAATTCAACTTTGAATTGTTGCTTGGGGTCTCTTGTAGGATTATCCCATGCCTCATAATCAAAATGTCGTCTTCTTTGGTGACTCTTGTATTCTTGAATGGATGGGAAAATAGCTCAGTATGAAGTTCCTCTCCCAACTTCTGTGCACTCTTCAGAATGCTTTGAAATCCCTCATCGGACCAGCAAGACTGTAGGTATGACTTTGTTTTGTCCAGTTGTTCCATTGTTCCAGATATATCAAGGTCAACACCTTGGAGTTTCTCGTTTACAACATTTATTTCAAATAGTATGTCATGCCACAACACAAAGAAATTTGAAGTTATGCATGTTTCTGCTGATTCCATTTTCCTCTTCCACTCTTCTCCCACAAACAGATCCTGTCACAGCATTTTCATCCATAATGGCAACTATGGCATCATCTATCTTTCCAATTTGGTGTTTGATAGACTTCATCACCTCCACTTGACTTTCTCATCATGTGGCACGCAATGTTTTCAGTGTGAGAGAGGATGTTCCCAGATTTTGCTTCAAAATTTGCCATCGATGAGTTGATGCAGAGAAAAATACATAGATGGTTTGGATTACATTAAAAAATTTAGCAGCCTCACTAGAAGCTGATGCTGCATCACTGACCACCAAGTTCAATGAATGAGAACTGCATGGGACAGAAAAAGCTTGAGAGTTTAACTCTTGGGTCCGTGTCTCCACTCCTCTGTTCTTTCCTCTCTTGTTGGCACATTATAGCCCTGATCTCTCTTGTTAGCTATCACAATTCCTGTATCTTCAAGCTTTTTAAGAAGCACACTTGTCACACCAGCTCCCGTAGTATCATCAATGTCAATAAATTCTAGAAAATGCTCTCTGACAGTCACCATTGCAGGCACATTTTCACTAGTTTCTGTTGTTGTTACAAAATGCACCATTACAGTTATTTGTTCCATATGGCTTATGTCAAGTGTGCAGTCCAGAATAACAGTGTAATATCTTGCTTACTTCTGATCTGCCACAATCTTCTGTTTGACTTTTGATGCCAGTAACTATATGATCTCATTTTGAATTGTTTTTCCAAGGTAGTGGTGGTGTGTGTAGATTTCTTGGGTGGTGACTCTTTTTAGATGATCCTGGATTACAGCACCAAACTCAGCCAGCAGCTCCACAATTTTAAGGAAGTTTCCATTGTTTGGCACACACAGTTGTTATAAGTGTCACACCGTACTAGGTTTTGGGTAGCAAGCATTCTCACAATGGCAATGAGCCTTTTCAGAACACTTTGCCATAAAGGGACTGTGATGCAATCTTTTCTTGATCTTTCCACCTATGGAATGCTCTCTGGAGATTTGCTGCCTTCTCACGGCATGCCAGATTTCTAGCCCTTTGTTCCTATGGAACCCAGTGTGACTGGAACATGGAAGAGCATGCAACAAAAACAGTATGCAGCATTCTGGTTTTTTGAGTACATAAGCCATGGCCTCTCCACTTTGTCACCATTGGGAATTTCATGCCAGTAATGTGCTGGATGGAAACTATTGTTTTCATTATCTTTGGGGAACATGAAGTTGTGTGCACTTGCTGTGGCTCATGCAATACAAGGAAGTCCCTCAGGCTACTGCTCAAGTGGCTCCACAGTCCTGGATCATCTAGACTTAAGGAACTAAACTCAGCAGCTGTTTCTTGTGCCTCCACCACACTCTTCTCTGATCTACACTTTTCTTCAGGAATGTACATGGTTACATCCATCTGAGATGGAGATATGGATGCTGCAGTCGCTGCCAGCTCACCTGCACTCTGACTAACTGGAAGATCAGGCATCCCCTCTCCACTCTCATTCTCACTGGAGCTGGAAGGCTCACCATAGAGATTTGTGTCAGTGCCAGTCTGTCCATAGAGGCAACCTAGGAGGTTGCCTAGGGCGCCACAACTAGAGGGCACCACAGGGCTGGGCTGGAGCTTGCAAGCCTATCCCACCCTGCTTTGCACATAGCCTAGGGTCGAGCAAGGCTGGGATCTGGCTGCAGTGGCGGAAGCACTACTGTTGCTGTGATTTGGCCTTGCGGCTAACAGCTTTGCAAGGTTGGGGGGGGGGCACCACCATGTGGCCTGGCCCTGGCCGTGGGGCACCAAGATCTCAAGCACCTAAGGTGCTAAAAAACCTTGGGCCGACCCTGATTTGTGTCTGTGCATCTCAGGAAAACTCCTTCCTGCTTAAATAGAACAGCTTCCTTTGCTTTCTTTCTTTTTCTGAATCCTACCCTAGTGGGGCAATTTTTTCTTTCACTCATGACTGCTGTTCTCTGCCAGCTATAGTGGCTCTCAACACTCAGTTGAAAGGGACAAATAAGCAGGCTGGTAGCAGGGCCTTAGTGAGCAAAGATATCAGCATCTTGAGAACCTAACTGGCTCCTACTACTTCAGTTGACTGCCTGTTCTTCTCAAGTGGGCTCAGGGAAGCAGCAGGAAACAGGAAGGTCCCTGAGAAGCTGCTGTTAATCAGTCCAGGCTGCTGGGGGTGTTGGAGAGGTACATGAAGATGTTCCTCCAACCTGTCACTCCTTGCAGCTCCTGCTGCTTTCTGTTATTCCCTCTCACATCCTCTCCTACCTGCCTGTTACATCTCTTGTGCCCTCCTTGCTCCAGCACAGCACTCCACCACCTCTGTGCATCTACAGCAGAGAGAATACATATGCACCAGTAGCAGACACAATTTTTCTACACTCTAGGTCCTAG
Source organism: Podocnemis expansa (assembly GCA_007922195.1). Taxonomy (NCBI): domain Eukaryota; kingdom Metazoa; phylum Chordata; order Testudines; family Podocnemididae; genus Podocnemis; species Podocnemis expansa. The sequence goes on from ML682016.1 coordinate 17,917,336, forward strand.
TGCCCCCATCCCCACAGTCTGGCACCTAAGACTGCTGCCTCAGTTCACATCATGGTGAGGCCAGCCCTGAGGGTCAAGGTCACCTGTGAAGGAAGTAAAGTTTTCTTGTTTGATGGTCTGAGATTGTAGAATGAACTTGCTCAGGAATTAAGGACCATCACAAATCTCACCACCTTCTGCTTTCAAGGGCAAGGTACACTTCTTTGATCTTGCCTTCTCTAACCATCAATAAAAAGCCACATGTAAATTAAAAACACCCAGATCCTACCAAAACAAGACAGTACAATGCACATGCTTCCTGCCTTGCAGAACACGACAGAACAACTAACGTGACCAATGTTAGCTGCATTACTTAATGCTTTACTGGGATGTAAAGAATCTATACAGAATAGAAAATAACAGAATTGTGCTTAGTTATAAAAGAGAAGAACTGACGTAAGTGAGAACAAAATCAAGGCCCTGATCCAGCGAGGTAATTAAGTATGTGTCTTATTTAAAGGATGTGTAGGAAATAGGACGATGTATATGTTTAAAGTCAGGCATGTAGCTTGTATCTTGCAGAACTGGGGTCTAAGTCTATTGACAATAAAAGTTGGCCTTTCTTTGGTGTTTATACATGCTGGTTTATCATGCATCACAACATCTCTGTGAGGCAAGTGCAGTTATACCTTTGTACACATACATAAACTAAATCCCATGAAATGAATAGCTTCATTTTCAGAAATCTTGAGCATTTACATCTGCAAATGAATATTAAGAACCTCTGAAAATCATGAGAGATGCCTTTGCCCAAAGTCACTTAGTGAGTTGGGAACTGGATCCTGGCACCCCGTCTCCTACGCTGGTCATTAGATCCAGCATGTCACATATTAAGAGAGGCCTACTGGTGTGGGGATGGGTTGAATGGCTTTTATGAGATTGATAATGGGACAGTGACCACTTTACCTGTAGACCACCAGCTGAATTCATATTAGTGAACAAAAGCTATTGGGTGAAATCTTGGATTCTCCAAAGTTAATGGTGAAAATTCCATTAATTTCAATGGGACCGAGATTTCACTGACAATATTATGGAGTGATAAGATTAGGAGAGAATAGGTGGGTCAGAGTCTAAATGCACAAATACCCACATTGCAACCAGCAGCCTTTTTGATAAGAGGCACCAAGATTTAGCTGCTTTCTGACCTTACCAATGTTTCCTCCAGAAGGAGGAGGGGGCATGCAGGCAAAGCATATGTTACTGCTGCCCTTACTGTGTCAGCTTTCCATAAAAACATAAGTCTTTGGTCTCTAAGGCTAGTTATCAAGTACCTTCCTCAAGGCTTAAATTCACATAAAGAATGCAAGACTCCTGAGCATGTGTCCCTTTGCACCACTGGATGTGCCTTTTACATTCATTCAAACATGTTTGTATTGGCTTAAAATAGTGAATTGCTAAAAATTCCTTTAGAGTATTGTTATTCAGGGCAATTTAGTGTGTATTCAGGGCAATTATTTAGCTCACAAAAACATGGAACTCTCGAGGATGATATCTCCTACTGTCACATTCACAATTCAAATGCCAAATGTGGTTAATATGGCCCTCTTCATTAGTGTACACTTCCCACTCTTACTCCCATTGACTTCAGTGATGAATTTTCAAGCCCTCAGATACTGCTTATTCATCTTGCTACATGTCTTGCTTTTATTCAGCTCACTAGATGGTAGCAACATACAAAGTGTGAATTTTTGGATTTGAAACAGGCTTAGGCTGCGAGCCCTCTCTTCCTATTCCATTCTCTCTGAATCCATCCACTGAAGTTTGGGATATAAAAGACAAAAAACCTCCAAAAATTATGATGATGCTGGAACATTTGCTGATATTTTGCAATTCTTTTACCATCTGCCAGATGTTTTCTTGCAACGACAGATGCTAGAGTAGGTCAGAAACTGCAACCACTGTTGAGCATAGAAAAGCATCAGTCTCTAGTTCTGTGCTTAATTAAATTCTCTTCTCCACTGTATGCCAAAGAAAGAAGTTACATCTCCATTTACTCCCTATCTCTTCCACCATTTTTAGCTGAATGCCTTGCAATGTGTCAGACAGTATGATTAAGCTATTGTCGATTATCATTACATGTGCCCTTGGGAAAGGCACCATTTTTAACATTGCCCAATCTATACGACAATTGACAAGAGGACTCAGACTTCCAAGATACTAATATGGGATGGGGTTATTGCTGGTGAGATTCATTAATGTCATTGTAGAAGGGTACATAAAAACCAGCAAATGTTCAAAATTCTTCTAAAAGATATACTCTAGGAATTGTATTGGGGAAATTCAATGGCCTGTGTTATGCAGGAGGTCAGATTAGATGATCATAATGGTCCCATCTGGATTGGAATCTATGAATCATTTACAGCATACAGCATGTATAATATTACTCTCACACACCTTTGCCCTATGCAAAATAGGCAGCATTCACTACTGTTTTTATAAAGATGTAGTGATACTCTGACATACAGTACACGATTTTACTGCTTTGCAACTTACTGGTTGTATTTTTTTTAAACTTTAATCAATAGTTTCCATTGGTGCTAGACAGAGAGGAATGGCTCCATCTTCCTGATTCGTGTAACCTGCAGTTCTTTATCATCACCACTAGCTTGTCCTGCGCCTTCATTGGTCGCAGCCAGTATCTGGCTGGCATTCTCCAGAAATATCCCAGTATAGGTCATGCTTCCTCCTAAAGTGCCTCTCACAAAAAGTCAGAAGGTTGCCTTCCTTCAAGAAGACATTCCTTGGGATTTCAGGTTTCCCTGCTCCCTGTTCTTCCATAGGCCTGGCCTACCTTCCTGGCTTACTATACTAGACAGTCCCACACCAAAGTCTATCCCCAGTTTCATTCGGATTTCGATACAGGGCTGTTTCTATGCAGTTTTTAGTTTTTGTTCCACTTTTTCACGATTATCAACCCAATAAGCACCTCCTCTCCCCTCTCACACAGTCTTGAGTAGCTATGATTTGGCACATTAGTCATCTTTGCCGGTGCTGCCATACTGAAACAAGGTATTTTTAAACATGTAAGGCTCATTCTTAATATGGCTCTACTTCCCATATCAGCTCTGAACCCTGGCCTGATTAACTGATGCATCAGAGATGCATTGCCAACCTGAAACTACTAAAAACATGAGGACACTGATTCCTGGTAGATGATGTGTCTGCCAGGTAGTGGCCAGACAATAGAGTGGATATACCCAGTTATTACAATCCCCCATGCAGTGGCTGGAGTTATGTGAGTATCCTGTGTGACCACAGTTGACATTCCAGCTTGAAACCTTGGGGGCCATAGAAAGCAGTCCTAGCAGCAGGGCAAGAAAGTCCTTCTGAGTGACTCACAAGGGACGGTCCTTAGCTTGTCTTTGCAGAAGTTGCTTTCTATATAGCTTACAGTGAACATATTTTCCAGGGCTGCACAGAAACAAATCCAAGAGATATTCTCTCACATGATAGCTTTCAAAATTCCTCCCAGCACAGAAGTGAGATTTTAGTGTTCGTATGATTTTGCTTTGTGGAAAGCAGTGCGAGAAGGACAGAAATTCATTCAACATGAATAACCACAGTCTCACAATCATGCTTACACGTTTGAGGTCTTCATACCAACATAATAGTAGACTGATAATGTAAATATACTACGGCCTGGTTATTATTGTTGATTTTCTGCCATTTCAGTCAACTGGGTCATTTAAATTACAAGAGGAGCACAGCACCCATTGAAAGAAACACAGAGGGGAAACTCTTTTGAGCAGGGACTGTCTTTTTAGTAAGCGTTTGTGCTATTCCTCATACAGCTGGACATCAAGTCCTGATTAGGTCTGCTAAGTGCTACAACAATACAATTAATAAAGATAATAATAAAGACCCAAATCTAACTCTTTGTTTCTTTAGTTCCTGATATTTCATATTATAGTAACATTTGAACTAAGGCTTACAAGCCTAAATTTCAGCATAGAAGGCCAATTCACAAGTGTATAAACAGGGCTGTATTGTTAAAACATTGGGTGTGATACTTTAGTGTGCCCATACTGCATATCTCTGAATGAGGAGGAGACAGGATGTATAAAGATTCTGAGCCATGCTAATTCTAAAACTAGCATTTAGAAATTAATAGAACATATAACATGCCCATCTCTTGTAGTTATGTTCCTGCTGGCTGCTGCTATGGTGATACATTGCAATAATATGCCAGTGATGATATTCCAATAATAAACTATAGTAATACACCATCAGACTGTCATCACTCCAGTGATGTATTATTGTAATACATCAGACAAGGGAAGGCAGATTATTAGTGGAAGAGAAAAACCTGTACGTCCATATAATGAACATTGCGTACTGTACACTATATTTTGTACCATACATATAAAACATGATGTAAGTATTTATAATCAGGATCTATAATATGTATTGTGCATACACACAGACACTTCTCACCCATCTGAATATTTATAGCCTAGAGGGAATATGAATTTTTGAACAATTCAATTTACCAAAGAAAAGTCCACTGCTTTAGGTTTGTATTTATATATTATATAAACAAACACACGCACGCGCTCCATGTTTTGTTTAAAAATACACCGTTCTCTTTGCTCTCTGCAATTATCACTGCACAGGATCCGACTAAGTAATCCTAATCTATGCTCTTTTGTATTTCTTTAGCAAAGGTTTTCTCCTGTGCACTGTTTGGGGCAGGAATCTTCATGTTTCTCTACAAAAGCTTCTAGCATGCGTTGTTGGCACAACATAGATATTTGTATAATGCCTTTTATTGTAGAATGGTACAGTGCTTTGCAAACATTAATCAATGCCAAACCCAATTAATATAAGTAGGAACAGAGGCACAGTGACTCGCTGAAGGTCATGAACTATCCATGATGGAGCCAGGACTAGAACCTTGATCTCCCAATATCATTGTGCTCTACCATCATGCTCTAACCATGCTTTCCAAGGGTTCCCCAGACAACATTAAGAAATGGGATCTATGGGTTTGATTTTTTTTTTAAGTCACTGAATAACTGTTTTCTCTTTTAGTCTTTACTCAATAATATAACGTGTGGAACCACTCTGGTATAATCGGGTTCAAATAAGGATACTTTCTAAATGTACATAACCTAGCTACTTACATGCTACTGGTCTGGCTGGTCTCTAAACCAAGAGAACACAGTCAAAGTCACTACAGGATCACAAACTATTTCAAGGTATATCTCACAATTAATATATACTACAATAAGAAAGTAAGTAGCACTACAGTTGAATTATATACATATGGACAGACCAGACAGGGGAAAATTAAAGACATTAAAACAAAAAAATCAGGCCTGCACTCTTTCCAACCTTTGTAATTAGAATCGCCATTTGGCAGCACTCTTCACTGAATAGTGTGAGAAGACAAAAGTTGTTGGCAGGGAAATAACTACAATTGTAAGAAATGACATCGGTTACATTTTTGTAAAACTGCTCTAGTACAACTTAATTAGCAGGTTAATCACTAATGAAGTTTTCAGGAGATCTGGAATGCACATCAGAACTTGCTCCTATCCTGAATATTCTCAGAAAATGAGACACAGACTGGACTGTCCTGGTTTCTTAAAAATCACACTTCTGTTTCTGCATTGTGTCTTCATTAGCAACCTATAAGCAGGGGTTAAGCAAAAACTTAAAAGTTAGCTCAGAAACTACTATAGAAACATTAGCATCACAGCAAGTCAGACTCCTCTCTAGTTAGTAAGTGAAAAGGGCAATCGTGGAGGTTGCGTTCTGCTAGCAAGAGCTCAGGGAGGGAAGCCACATTGCTTAAAGATTTTGTTGGTCGTTCCTGCTGGTGAATTTCTCCAGAGGAATTCTGTGCCAGCCAGCTCTACGATCAATATATATGTTATCAATAGAACAACAAGGAGAAACTTAAAGAATCATTAAAGGTCACTTGATTCGCCCCCTACAGTTTGTATAATCAGCATCTGCGTGCTACTTAGAAAGTCATATATTTGATTCAGTGAAGTTCTCTGAGAAAGGAAGCTTGATTGTGTGTGACTGCCTGAAGTTTGTTGTCCCAGCATAGGGAATATCAATCCCTAGGAGTCAGCTGGAGAAAATTCTGCATGAGTAATCAAGCAAATCACTTCTGTTCCTAGTGTCCTTTGATCTACAAGATGTTAAACAAGTCCATATAATTTTGAATAATATTTTTTTTAAATGATCCCCATTAGTGTCACTATGTTGTAGTGATGCTAGTTGCCAATGATACCCAAGACACTGCACAGGACTACAAATTCAGTTCAGCTATTGAGACTAATTCTCTTAGTAAAGCTAATCTTCTCAAGCAAAGGTAGAAGCCATTCAAGAGAATGTAATTTGATAGGATGAAAATGCATGGGTTTACTTGGTGTTTAATAGATATATAATATATATTTTTTAATAATAGGATACGGGGGGAGAAAAGAACAAATATTTTCACAAGCAGGTTATAAACAACAGCCAAGGAAGTAGTACAGCAAATAAGAGTTAAAAACTAAAAGGGAACTTCTGAAGGATGCCCATCCTAGATCCACAGAAACTCTCAGATTTTAAGTTCCGAAGGGACCATTGTGGTAATCTGGTCTGACCTGTATATCATGGACCATAGGACTTTCATGAATTAATTCCTGCTTTGAGCTTAATAGCTGCATTGAACTAGAGTGTATCTTTTAGAAAAACATCTAAACATGGTTTAAAGATTTCCAGTGATAGAGAATCCATCACAACCAATGGTAAATTTTTCCAATAGTTAATTGTCCTCACTGGTACCATCTTGTACCTTATTTCTTGTCTGAATTGTCTAGCGTTGATTTCCAGGTGTTGTATCTTGTTATATCTTTGTCTGCTACTTATTATAAAATTTTTGTTCCCCATATAGTTTCTAAGAGTGATGAAATCACCACTTAACCTTCTCTCCATTAAGCTAAACAGATTGAGCTCTTTAAGCCAATCACTGTAAGCCATACTTTCATCGTTCTTGTGCCCTTCCAAGAAGCCTCTCCAGTTTATCAAGATCCTTCTTGAATTGTGGACAACAGAATTAGACACTGCATGCTGGTCCTGACTGTAGCGCCAAATAGAGCCAACACCATCTCTCTACACCAACTCGAGATTCCCCTGTTTATGCATCTCAGGATCATAGCACTACACTAGGAGCTCATTTTTAGTGGATATCATGACCCCTTCCCTTGGTTTTTACAGCTGCTTTCACTTTTCCTCCAGACCAGGCTCTCTCTTGCGTGTGCACACACACCCTTTAAGAGTAGCTTTCTCTTTTGTTGCTTTTGAGAATCTAATAAAATATTCTTAGTTCTAACTATCACTCACATGTTTCTGTTTACATTTTTTCTGCCAGTCAAGATGGCTCATAGGTGGTCTCAGCTTTGGGAAACTGGCCTTTTTTTTTTTTTAATAGCTCCAGGTACATATAGTACTGTTTAGACTTTATTTTGTTTACACAACAATATAAAGAAGTCATGGAATCATTCATGGAGTTAAGGTCCAGAAGGAGCCCTCAGATCAAGTATTCTGACCTCCTGTCTATCACAGGCCACCAGCATCACCCAGTGTACATGAACCTCAAATGAAATTACAGCCCACAGATGACTGAACAATTAGGCAGTACAAGCACAGAATAGCAGGGACTAAGGTGCACCAGTGTCTGAGGTCCGCCCCGTGGCAGGAGATAAACTGAGAGATATCGAGGTAACCCTGGCAAGTGTTTCTTTCGCACACTGAAGAGGAAGGCAAACCTCCCGCAAGGCCACTGCCAATGAGACCTGGGGAAAAGTTCCTTTCTGACCCCACATATCATGAGCACTTAGGCCTTGAGCACGCATGCGAGAACCCACTAGCCATATACTTGAGAGACAGAATGCTTGATGCTCCCTCAGAGCCCTCACCCATCCTGCCCAGTATTCTCTCTCCAGCTGTGGGTATTCCTGATGCTTCTTCCTGAAGGAGATTAAAAAACAGAACAAAAAACCCCACAGACCTTTCCTGGAATTCATGAGAGAGAGCACGAGTTCCCTTCCTTCTTGACTCCTGCAGGCAGCTGGTCGCAACCCTGAACATGAGCTTTTAAGAACATCAGATGTAAACCAGAAGTGAACATCAGGGCTGGCTGTCATCATCTCTTGTCAATTTCCAAAGGGATAGCCGTGTTAGTCTAGTCCAGTAAAAAACCACAAGCAGTTGTGTGGCACTTTAAGACTAACAGATTTATTTTTGGCATGAGCTTTCGTGGGGGATCTTCTCCCACGAAAGCTCATGCAAAAAATAAATCTGTTAGTCTTAAAGTGCCACACAACTGCTTGTTTTTTTTATCATCTCTTGTACCTAAGCATCTAACTAAGCCAAGACCGGTCTTCTAAAAAAGAAAAAGTTTCTCTCTAGTCAAAAGGGGTACAAAAAAGCCACTCACAAAAAAACAGTTTAATTCACTGGTGCCATTGCAGTCCCCTACTCTGGTGTAGGTCCTTCCTTCCACCCCTTTTCCCACAGGAAGGGTCTGGCTGTGAAGCTAGGACTAAGAAAAGCTGCCAGTCTCACCAGAGCAATTTTATAGTTCTCTACGGGGTAAAGTAATTCACTCCAGCTGGGGTCCAGGCACACTTTCTCTCTTGGCTGGGTTCCTGGCAGTCCCTGCAATGAGGACAGGCAGCTGTGATACGCTCTCTGCCAAAGGAGAAGGCTAACCTTGTCCTTGCCAGTCACTAGAGGTCTCTCTCTCTCTCTCTCTCACCCCACCTCCCCCCAAAAAAACCAACTGAGCCTGGTTTTGCAAGATAAGGATTTTGTTCTGCATTGACACACAATGGGGTTTACATTCCATTATTACAAGTTGCCACAGCCAAGGGATCTTTCATTCCTGGGCTCCTGCGTCTGCAAAAGGGAGCTAGACATCCTGGGACAAGCTAACTCTGGAAGAGCGCTGCTCACCCCTACTGTCTCATAGATAGCTCCACTGTTGCTCACACTTCTTAAGAAAGAGCCCTGCTCCTGCTCCTATGACTAAATTTCAACAGCAGAAGGGTCTGCTCCAAAGCCCACTGATGTTAATGAGAGCTTTTCAAATCAGTGAGTGCAGGATCAGGCCTTTGTGCTTTCAGTGGGGCAGGACTGGCCCTAGGCTGTTTGGCAGCTGACACTGTATAAATATCCTGTCTTTACATCTTGTTTCGATGTAGCTGGGTGATTTGGTTTTAAGGAGTGGAGTATACATACTATCTAGTGGTTAAAGACTGAAATCCAGGCAAGGAATTAGGCAGAGGTGGTGCACAGCAGCATGCTGTTCCCTCAGCCAAAGAAAAAAGGGATGACGCTCACAGCAAAGAATGGGAAGCCATGCTGCTCACCATGCTCCCTTTGTTTAATCCCCGATGTTATGGTTTTAAATGAATACCTTTCCCAAGGCTCACATGTCTATATACCACATACTGTCATTTGCACTGTCTCCATGGACATTGCTTTTCTTGAATATAATCAGAAATGAAATACATGTAACCCTTCTGCTCCATGGGTGCCTCTTGAAGACTAACACAAGTGCCTTTGAGTACTCACCCAAAATTCTGGGAAAAGTAAACAAATCCCCCTTTCGTGGCCCTTGGCAGGCAGAATTACTCTGTTCACAAGCTTTGTGAATCTGTATGTAAAACAAGGGAATCTTTAGGAAGAGAAATGGAGACACAGATCCTGGGAAAACTTAGCAATACAGCATTTAAATAAAGATCTCAGTGCTTTATATAGTCTAGAGGAATCCATTCACCCCCTTCCATACAAGTCTCTGAGACTAAGCTCCTGAGTCATGCCATTCCACCTGCAACGAGTCCCGCTAATAGTTCAGATCAATAACACCATGTGAGTGCATAAGTGCACTTCTCTCTGCAGACCTGGCTCAGGCCCTACTGAACTGTTCACTGAGTCCCACCTTGAGCTGTCACTGTCTGATCCAGCTTGGTGATTCAGGTCCATTTAAGAGCTGAGTACAAGGCAACTCTGAACTCACTTCAGCTATGTTACTTCTCCACCTGTCTCCCATTGAGAAGCCTGTTCTAGGCCATCCCCTGCCAAGCAGGCCTCTCTGGTTCCTCAGCAGAGGACAGCCAAAGGCATCTAGGAGAGATTTTGGTACTTTGAACTTCTCATCACAGGGAGAGAGCACTTCCTTTCTTGTAGTTCTAATTTCAACTCCCAACCAAAGTCTAAATCTGGCACACTTAGGGTAATTTCCAAGTGTGACCAGTGGAATTGTGGAAATTTAAATAAATAAGGCTCGCTCTAGCCAGTCTTCTCCCTTTCCATTAACAGAGGGAGCAGAGAGTTCCTTTCATGCTAAGCATCTAAGTTTTATATCTATATCTATCTATCTATCTAAAAGAATTGCCATCTGTGTTACATTGTAGCTGATTAAGCTCCACAACGAGAACGATAAACAAACCAATATACAATGCACTCCTCAAATTTCACCATCTAAATTCTGCTCCTTGCTGTGCCTACCAGAAAGCTAGGAACATTCCTTCCTAACATCTTGGTTTGATGATACATTTGCATTTTTGCTGGCAAATGAGCCATTAAAAAAAAAGATTTACTACAAATTAATAAGTGTCTTCTGCTGAATGTGTTATTTATATTAAAGTTTCAAAGTGTTTGAAGTGACAGCAAAATGTGGTCTTTTTTTAGAACGCTTTCCATAAGGGTTGCCCATGGCATTTACTCCCTTTCATACACACCCAGCAAATTAGTTGACAAGAGTGTTTAAGCCATGAAACAAGATAATATTGCAACTGTTACACAATAGTAGGCACTCTCCTAAAAGCAGTATGCGAGGCTGTAAGCAGAAAGTTGCCATTTGTTCCATATTCATTTATATTTTCTTTATTAGAAATGTATAATTTAATGTAATATTCAAAACCCTTAGGGTATACACTCTGTTACCTATAAAACATTTATGCAATTGAACTTTTTCTTTTTTTCTTTTTTTTTTTTTTGCCAGTTCCTGGCTTTGTACATCTGCTATACAATACTGAAAGTATTCTAACTAACAACATGGCTTAATTGAGTTTAGGTGTTCAAGTCATTTATTTAAATTTGCTAGTGTGAATAATTTATTTCAATTTACATTTTAATTATTTTACCCACTTTTTCTGGGAATAACCTCATTTTCTAGCTTTTTTCAAAAACAGTCAAGGCATATGTTCACTGAGGCAGTGTTCACACTTGCTAAATTCTCTGCAAAGTTCAGTTCCAAACAGAGAAACACCAATGAATTATTCATACACCAGGCATCAGCTGGAATTAGACTGTCCAAAGCAAACTGAACCTGCCCATACATGATGGTGCCTGTACCTCAAGCCCTATGGCATCTATCACAACTAGCTGGACAAAACCCCATATGCAAAGAGCCAGATACTGGTCCTGCTGAAGTCAATGGGCATATCAATATTATTAATTATAGGTATTTACAGTAAAGTCACGAGATGCTCTGTTTGAGATAGGAGCCCCATTCTGCTGGGTGCTGGTTCTTGCCCAGGAGAGCTTACACCCTAATAAAACTCTCAGTGACTTCAGACTAACATTTTTTCCCCATTTGCTGCTTCTACTATTTGTATTTCATAATGTGCAAATGGCCTAACCAAAGCATTTATTCCGCAAGTAATTAATTGAATTGAAGGGCTAAGGAACATACTCAGCTTACAGCATCCCTCCCTGCAGTTCAGGTAATTGGCAGGAAAGGAGCTGCACACACACCATGACAATAGCACTTTGAAATTCAGAAATTCCCATTAAATTTGGCAGCAGCCGACATTACACACACTTTGCAGTTACATACATCATATCAAGTGCAGAGAGTGCATAGCACATTTCACAGGAGAATCTCAGGATGCTTCAAAGTCAAAAGGGCTTCTATTCCAAGAAATGAGGACTGATTTGGGATCCTCAGTTTGAGGCATCTTAAAGGGCCTCTTTATTTTGTTGCTCTTCTGGAAAGTGCTGAAGACTAGCTTTCTGAATGTCAGGCCCCTTTAAAGATGAGTCTGAAAAAATGGGGAAACCCAAAATCATTTGTCATCACTCAAAATGTAGACCAAATGAATTAACCCTCAAAATGCCTATAGATGTTTTATAGCCCTTGCTACTTAGATAGGGGCACTGAGGCACAGAGGTAACGTCCACACATCTTTTTTATTTCGAAATAATGCTGGTTATTTCAAAATAAGAGAGATTAGGTCCACACAATGTATTCTTATTTCAAAATGATGGGCTCATCATTTTGAAATAAGAGCTGTCATTTTGAAATAGCTTAAACCTTCAAATCGAAGCAGCTGTTATTTCAAAATGGTTATTTCAAAATAACGCCATTCAGACGTGTCATTTCGAAATAACACTTTTGCCCTTCTCCTTCCCAGTGTGCCTTCTTTTTAGCCTATATTGGTGAGGGCATGGCCCAGGAAGGGGGCCATGTTGCCACATCTCATGGTGCCCCTCTCCTAAAGTGAAATAGCAAGTCCTGTGTTTGGACATGCTATTTCGCTTTGAGCTCTTCCCTTAATTTGAATTAACTTATCTTGATATAAGGACTTTATTTCAAAATAACTCATTTTGAAAAAATGATGTATGTTTGGACATAGCCAGACAGTTTATGATTTGTCACCCTAGGTGACACAGCAAGGTAGTAGTAGAATCAAAGAGCCTCATGATGTGTAGCTCCCTACTTCAGTGATCTGACTGTGCCATTTCCTGAAGAGAGGAAGGAGAGCAAGGAACGATGTTTTAAAAATCAGATTAGTGTCTGTGGTGTAGCAGTCAGTTTTGTTTATGGAAAACTAGTAAAACTGTAAGAAGTTTCTGCAATCATCTGAAATATGACTGTATCTGAGCAGTGAAACTGTAGCCCAAAATGAATTTTTTTGCTCAGCAGTAATCATGGGCCTCCTTCCAGCTCTTACAGAAATGAGGGGTTTAATTAAGTCGGGCTACTCACATGAAGAAATATTTGCAGAATGGGGGCCTTGATTACTTACCAGTTTACCTATAATATGTTGCATCTGATTTAACAACTGCCTCCCTGTTACACATAATGGAATTTCAAGTTGCTTATCCATTGAGCAATTCACAGAACAATTCTGTTAATATCCTTCAGGGTCATTTAGGAGATTCCACCTCATGTGATCTCCAAAATATTATGACATAATCATACTGTGCGATTATTACTACTTGTAGAAGTACTTATTAGTATTATCATAGTGCCTTGGTTAAAGCACCCTTAGAATGGTGGAAAATAAAATGTAATAGTCATCTATTGACATTAAATAGTTACAATACATACCTCTCTGAAAAATTTTATCCATAGATTTCAAAGCACCTTACAAAAGTAGCATCATCCCCATTTCACAGATGGGTGGCAGCAGTGAGATTGTTTGAGCTCTCAGTGAAAGGTTCAGTCAGCAGACAAAATTTATAGCTACCTAGCATTAAATAACAAAGTTTTTCTTTTGTCAGCAACAGTTGGTTTGTGACACTGACCCATCAGAATATATTTTTGTGCCATTGCTCATTACTTGTCATTTTCCTAAATGCCTTTTCCTAATTAAATCTAACCAGAAACAAATGTATGTACTCTGAGGATGAATCTCTCTTGTTTTTTATATATACAAATGTTCAGCACCACTTTTTTTTTTAAACACACCTAAGTCCATGCTCAGATGTTATGATTTCCCCTTCCTGTAAGTTTCAGTGAACAACTATTACCACCTTTTACTTTAAAGCAGGGGTCTCAAACTTACGGCCCAAGGGCCACATAAGGCCCATAAAGTTATTTCTTGCAAGCCTGCAAGAACACTATCACTATCAATATTTGCAATACTGTTGCATGAAAAGGTTTCAGTGGTGCAGCCCTTGAGCTAATGTACTAATCCTCATGCAGCCCTTGTGGTGATTTGAGTTTGAGACCTCTGCTTTAAAATGTAACTTCTTTAAGACTCATTTTATCTTTCATCCACCAGTAATAGAATGTAAATAAACAAACTGTCAGACAGAAATATTAATAATAAAAAACTTAAACTGTTAACCTACAACAAGCTGGGTTGCACATGTTCGTTTTGAATATTAATTGATTCAACCAGCCAAAAAAGTCTCTTAAAGACTAACAGATTTATTTTTTGCATGAGCTTTCGTGGGAGAAAATCCCACTTTGTCAGATGCTTCGAAGATGGGTGAACTTACAGAATGGAATGAAAATGGAATGAAACTAAATGCAAGGGGGTGTAAAACATAGGATCAGGTCATACAGTAACAGCAAATCAGAGGAGTTGTTAGGTTCAAACCCTGGGTAGCCTGAAGTCAAATTAAAGTTCAGTTTCTTATATCTGATATGTGCAGCAGAACCTAACTGCACCTAACTTGTGAATAGTGATCTCTGCTCATAGGGCATCACCTAGTGTTTTTTAGCCAGGTGTGATGACCACCCCTTGGCCAACACCAGGGATACTCTGACCTCGGCACCTCCAGCTCAGGTTAAAAAGCTGGGTTCCAGAGCTGACAGTTGTGATACTTTCATGGCCTCTGTCCATCAGGATCTGATGGGGACACACAGCCGAGTTTGACCAAACAAACTCATGATTCAGTCAGGAGGAGGTCTCCCTGAGAAAGAACCGATTTCGCTCATAGCGATGTACAATGGAAGTTCCAGTTGTTTTCAGACTGCCAATTGATCCCGCAAGATACTTTAGCACCTGTCTAATTTTAAGTTTTTGAAAGTTCAGTTGCTTAATGTACTTTGCTGAATCTGGCAGGAATTAATCCTTATTTATGGTAAAATAGTTTTAGGGGTTGAAAGGACAAGGACAGGAATGTGGTTTCACTGTAAATACATTAGAATTGTGGATCTGTAAACTTCTTGGGTGACATCAGATAAGTACATATTTAGAGAACTGACATAAACAAGAGACAACAGAATAGAAGACACTACCAGGCAGTTCAATAGAAAATAAAGTTTAGAGAATTGATGTTTTCTTGCAAATTCATCATGTTTTTAAAAAATGTACCCCAAGTGCATCCTCTGTTTCTTCTGTTCTTTTCTAGGCTATTCCTCACAAGCCACACTCACAGAGAGATGCTTTTAAAATTTATGAACAATTTAATAAAAATAGATTTTCACAGATAATTGGATGAAACCCCTATTATAAGGGCAAGGTGTAGTAAATGGGTATGGCCACACACACTTCTTATTTTGAAACAACAGAGGTTGTTTCGAAATAAGAAGTGCCATGGCCACACAAAGCACGGCCATTTCGAAACAAGCAAACAGCTCGTTTCGAAATGGCCGTGGTTCTACCGAAACAACTTAAACCTGGTTTGCTTTCAAAACAGGGTTGTTTCGAAACCAGAGGTTTCGAAACA